>PVJA010030837.1:0-25381 GCA_004027025.1 Myocastor coypus
CTGTGGTCAGATAATATGCATGGGATAATTTCTGTTTTCTTGCATCTACTTAAGCATGATCTATGGACTAATATGTGATCTATTTTAGAAAATGTCCCATGTGCAGCTGAGAAGAGTGTGTATTTTGAAGTGGTTGGGTGGAACAATTCTGCGTATGTCCACTAAGTCCATTTGTTCCAAGTTCTGGTTCAGTTCTGCTACTTCTTTGCTAATTTTTGTCTACTTGACCTATTTTTTTTTCTATAAGGGTGTGTTGAGGTCTCCTCTTAAGACTGTGGTATTAGATATTAGATTTTTCATGTCCATTAAGGTTTGTTTTATATAACTTGCTGCTCCCATGTTGGGTGCATACATATTTATGAGTGTTACCTCTTCATCATGAATTTTTCTCCTAACCAATATGTAGTGGCCTTCTTTATTTTGTTTGACCAATCTTGGTTAGAAGTTTAGACTGTCTGCAAATAGGATTGCTACCCCTGCTTTTTTTTGAGATGCTGGGGCATTTAGTATTGGTTTCCAACCTTTAACTTTAAGCCTTTGAGTTTCTTTAAGAGTTAATTGTGTTTTTTTGTACACAGCGTATTGTTGGGCTTTGTTTCCTTATCCACTCTTCCAGTCTACTTCTTTTAATTGGAGCATTGAGTCCATTTATATTGATGGTTATAATTGAAATGTATTGAGTTATGATTCACATGACTTTTATTTGCTGTTTACCACTTTTTCCTCCTATGTTTAGTTGGTTACTCTATTTGGTGAGATCTTTCTGTTCTCATTTGTTGAATTCAGGCCATATTGGTCCCTCTCTAAAATATTTGTTGGGATACTGTGTAGTGTTGGTTTTGACATCATGAAATTCTTTAGTTGTTCCTTGTTGTGGAAATATTTCACTTCTCCCTGGTACTTGAAGGAGAGTTTTGCCGGGTATAGTAGTCTGGGCTGAAATTTGTTTTCACGGAGAACTTGAAGCACTCTGCTCCATGCTCTCTTGACTTCATGATTTGTGAAGAGAAACCCGCCATTATTCTGAAGGGTTTTCCTTTAAGTGTGATCTGTTTCTTTTCTCTAGCAGCTTTTAGTATATTACTCTTCAGCTGGATTTCTAGTCTTGACTATTATATGTCTGGGTGTGTTTTTAGTTGGGTTGATGTTATTTGGAGTTCTGTATGCTTCAGTTACCTGAATGTCCAATTGCTTTCTCATATTTGGGAAGTTTTCTGCTATTACTTTTGCCCATATTCTTTTTATATCATTTGTATTGACTCCTTCTTTCTCATTGATTCCTATTAGTCTCACATTGTTCATTTTTCCATCATCTTGCAGATGTTGAATTATTTTTTCCTGCATCCTGGTTGTTTTTAAGAGATCCTTTCTTACTTTTTCACTGGTTGTGACTGTGTCTTCAAGATCTCAAACTCTGTCTTCACTTTTGTTCATACAGTTTTGCCAACTTGTGATTGAGATTTTGTTTTCTTGTATACCTCTTTGAAACTGTTTCATGCGATCTATTTCTTTCCTATATTGTTCCATCAGGGAATCTATCATTTTTTTATTCTCCTTTAATTTTGTATGCATGTCTTCTTTTGTAGTATTTAAGTCTCTATTATAGTTATCCTTTCACTAGTTCAGAGGTTATTTCTGTTCTGTTCTCCTCTCTACCTTTCTGTAGTTGTTCCACTACTTGGGATGCTATTAATTTAGACATGTCTGTCTTAACTTCAGACATTATTTCTGCTTTGGTTTCCTCTATATGTTTCTCCAGTTGTTTTCCCACTTCATGCATTTCTTTTTTTTATTTCAGATGTTATCTCTGATCTGAGTTGCTCTATATGTTTCTGCACTTGTCTGTCTACCTCAGATCCTACCGATTCAGAGATTTTGTCTGCATTATTCCCTTTTTCCTCCATGGTCGTGTCTCCTGTATTTGATTTGGGTGGCCTCAGGCCCTGAGGTTGCATCTTACTCCTTGTCGTTATCATTTTATGTGGAAGTGAGCTCTGCACTTTGGTGAAGTTATGCTGTTAGTGTCTATGGGCGTTTGGTCTTTATCCCCCAAATTGGTACCCCTCCAGAAGTGCCTGGCTTTGTGTCAGAGCTCCGGCTGCTGGCTGCTGTGAGGCCCCGTGAGTTGGGACTGTGGGTGGAATTGGAGCTCTGGAGATGAGGAGTCCTGGTAGGCTACTGGGCCAGATGGGTTGCCAGAGGAGATGCCAGATTGGTTCAGTACTGGAGCTCAGACAGGAGAAGTCAAAGAAAAAGGGGGAGGTGGGCTGAGGGTCCTTACCGGGCAGGTGTGTGGGCTGAACTACTAATTTCTTTCTTTTTTTTTTTTTTTTTCATTTTGGAAACAGATACTTTATTAACTGGCCAAATCATAAAAACACCATGAGTTCAACCTTCAAATAAGTTTGTTGATCTGGTCTTCCCTAGTTACAGCAATTACACTTTCCACAAAATGGGTGGTCGTCTTCATTCCACCTTGTGGAGATGATAACTTGAATAGCCACAGGAAGTTATTTTCCTCTTTGAAGCGTCTTCCTACAGTATAGATCTCATAGATCAGATCCTCCATGCAGATGATGCCATATTTACCAAGTGATCGAACAATCAATGAATTATCTGTCAAGGCAATTCGCTTCTTATTGATTTTGCCATAGCCATCCTTTTATATTAGTTCATTTACTGACTTCAGGTTCGAGTACCCCATGCAATGTATGGCTTCACAATTCTCAGCATGTGAATTGAAACTCTGCTGAGCTTGACGAAGGTGCCATTGAATATTTGGCAAAGGTGAAGAAGCTGCATCACCTTGTGGACCTTTGGGCTCACAGCATTGATACCCCTGATCCAGATGACAAATGCCAGTTTGGGCTCTGTAGGGACACAGAAGTTGCCAGCTTTTCTCACCATTCTAGCCATTCAGATCTCAGTTCTGTACACCTGTCTGTACCCCTTGTGATCATGTCTGGCTTTGTCATAGATGAGCTTCCTCCTTGCCGTGTGAAGCATCTTCTGGGGAAACTTTCTCAGGTGCTTTATCTTCAACTCTGCAAAATGTCTTCGCTTTTTCTTAAGGGTTTCTGGCACAGCAGGAACCTTCTTTTTCTTCTCTTCCACACCCTCCATGATTCCAGCTGGAAAAAATCTATTGGTTTTTTGAAGGGAGTATTTAATGCTTAATTTTTTTTTTTTTTTTATTTTGACCTATTTTACATGCTCATAGCTGGTAATCTGAGCAACTACTTTGAAGGTGGCAATGTGCAATATAACAACCACTGTTGAATACCTGTCATCTTATGTTTTGAAATTCTATATTGTTTGTAATGTTTTATCTACAATTTCCTATTCTCTTTATTTTATTTATTTTTTTGATTTTTTAAAAGAATTTTATTTATTTTATTTATTTTTCTTGTTTCAGAACTTTTGTTTGTTTGTTTGTTTATTTTTATGGCTGGATCAGCCTGCTCTGAGGGCAGGGCTGCCACAGCATGTGGTGCCGGGGATCGAACCGCGGTCCCTGAAGCTGCCCAAGCTTTCCTAAGCAGGCGCTTTAGACTGCGCCATCCTGCTGGGCCCCTCTATTCTCTTTAAAAAAAAAATCAAAAAAGAATCTTAGTGTAAACATAGAGCTCAGTGTGACTGATTCTTCAGGATATTTTTTTGGGGGGATAGTGTTGATGCCAACACTTCTGCACCTGTGCTCACTGGTTAGTGACCACTGTGGGTCAGGAGGGATCTGATCAGGTCATCTGATGAGGGGTGGAACAGTGGTGTACTCCAGGTTCTTGTTTGTCCTGATCAATGACTTGGTCAGGCCATTTGGTGGATATGACAGATTATCATATATTTTAGGGCAAAAAAAAAAAAGAAAGGAAAGAAAAGGGAAAGACCACACAAGAAGTGCTCGGGGAGAAAAGGGCTCTTTGAAGGAAAAACAGAAGATACATCCTGCAGTCAGAACTGACCTTTGCAAGAAGCAGGTAGTGGCCCCAAATGCAATTGCTGCCTCCCTTTTCTGTCTGATCCAGGTGAGCCTGTTTGATCTCGTGCTAGAAGACAGGCATTAGGTGCCAGCTTTGGTGTGTTCTTGTATCATAACATTGGTGTGGGGCTCAGCTTAATCACGTGTCTGACTCCCCAGCTGCTGTTCTGCACCTGTGGTTAATCAGTCTCATCAATTGGTAGATTGTGCCCACATTGTTATGCCTTAGACTCCTGCTGCAGTTGGGCAGGTTGGAAACTGGGGCATTCACCATTCTAAGGCCATCTAGGTATAGGACCTCCACTAATTTTCTGAGGAGCATGGCTGACTCAATCCTTAGGAGCACAGCAGCAGAGAGAAGGCTGGGGCACAGAATGGGTACTGGGGACCCAAGGAATGTGGGTAGAGAGACTAAAAGGTGGAAGTGGATGTTTTAAGTGGACCCACTACAGGGATCTAGGACGCACGAGTGTCTCTCACATGATTCTAGTCTTTCACCAGTGATTGCTCTGTGCTCTAAGCTGTAGGGTTGCTCCTCCTCTTTGGAAGCTTTAGCTCTACTGAGAGGAAGGCAGGAAGGGTGGTAGGTAGAGGGTGGAAGCACCAGGAAGGAGGATAGAGACATCCTCTCCAAGTAACCATACTCACCTTCCTCAGAGGATGGGTGTGCAGGTTTAAATCCTAACCAAGCTGTTGTTAGTACATAATTAGTTTGCCCAAGTTACATGATTTTGGCCGAGCAGAGGTCAGATGTTGTGACCAGAGTTTAAGGATGTTTTCACTGGATTGGGTGGCCTCCTTATAGTTAGCACAGTTCTTTATAAACCAGGATAGGGAAACAAACTTCTCAATCACTGTTTTATGACTTAATTCTGTAGCTATGCCACCCCCTCCAAAGACTAAGTAGTCTCTCAGAAGCTTCAGGTTTCTCTGCTGATGGTGTAAGAGCTTTGCCAGAATTCAAACAACTGTTTTGATTAATTCAGGCACTGTGGGGTTTGGGACCATTGCACATAAGATGTGACACTATTCTAGGGATAAATGATCAAGGCAGAAGATGTCTGGTTTATGGTTGGTGGAAGGGTAGTGTCATGAATCATACTAGAATATTTTGGCACAAGGACTGCCTTGGTGGTGTAGGGACCACTGCATAGAAAATTTGAAGCTGGAAGAAAACTAAGATATATTACATATAATCCCAGTTATTGGACTTTATCAGACTTAAAAGAAAACTGAAATCTACAGCAAGAAATAAATTTATGAAGCATGATTAAAAGCACAGTTTAGCCTGGGTTGCTGACTCTCTGAAATATGTTGTCCAAGGTTTTATCCCTTAAAATCACTGTGCCTATGGTCACTCAGTCATGGTATTGGGGTCAAGACAGTTCTATGTCATAAGATGATCTTGCAACTTAAATGAGTCAGGGTGTGGAAGTGCACTTGACACTGTCCTCCAAGTGCATAAAGTATCGTATGAGTGTGTGTGCTAATAATGCTTTTACATTTGATTCTGCATGTCCACATGTCATTGAAACTTAAATTTATTATATGCAGTGCATGGTATATTTTCTATTCTCTTTTTTCATTAAAGCATATAATTCACTATTCTCTCCTGGACTTTGAATCACACTTTCAAAAACAACATCTTATAATTTTTAGTACATAACAGCATTTCTCTGAGAACAGTGCTGTGAAGTAAGGGATACTGAGCCAGATGTGGTAGCACACACCTGGAACTATGGAAGGTGGGAGCCAAGCGTGGACAACTCTGGCTTAGTGAGATGCTATCTGAAAATTTAGAAAAAAGGGGGGAGGGACTTAGGATGCACCTCAGGGCAAAGACTATGGGTTCAGTCCTTAGGATGAGATTGGGTGTGTGGAGAGAGGTAATAGAAGACTTTATGATAATATCATTTGTCACCCCCTTATAAAATTAAGTCTTTTAGATTTCTAGAATCAAAGGAGAAGAAGGTGTAAAGTTTAAGGGCTTGCTTTAGAGATTGGGTATTGAAAACTACAAAATGATGGGACATGGCCCTTGGGACTTTGGGAATTTTGAGACAATGGAGAGAGGAGGAAGAAAGTGAGTCTCTCCAGGATTCCTTCAGAGTCCCTTGAAGTTCTGGTCTCTGAAAGCACAATGAGTGGTATCACTCACCAACCCCTGTCTCCTATCTTTCCTGAGGTAAATGCCTGTTGGTTGTACCTCAGTGGATTGAAATGGAAGATAAATGAAGACCTTGTTCACCCCTCTGCACTTATAGTTGTCCCCAGCTAAGTCACCTGAGTGCAAATAAAGGCCTTTATACTGGTTAGGATTGCATAATTCATTTCTAAATGGGAAAGAGCTTATGATTTTCTTTTCTTTTCCCATGATTCTAAGTGTGTTTAGAGGAGGTGAGGCCCATAAACCTAATTCATAAACAGTGAAAATCCACCAAAAAATTATGTTGTATTTTTTCACTTAAGATTTATTTTTATTTTTATTTATTTTTTATTCATTTTAATGGGAAAATATAAAATAGTAATGAAACAATTTCAACAAAAGTTAGTAGGGTGGTTACAATAATTAATACCGTGCATATTACTGTCTTAATAGTAGTTATTCAGAGGACAAGATGCAGACCTGATATCTTGTCTAAACAATTTTAGTACAAAATTTTAAAAAATGGTTATTATATTATCTATTTTTAATGTCAAATCTGTTGCTCAGATTAACAGATATAGTTATGCAATATTGGAATAATAATAATTATTATTTTTTAAAACATTTTTGAATAGAATTTATTTATTTTTAAATTTATTTTTCTTAAATTTAACAATGGTTATATTACATATTTGCTTCATTGGATCAGTTTAGATTAATAGATATCGCTGTGTAAGATTGATCAAACAGTTACACATTAACACATTTGATAAACATTAATTTTTTTCCTCTTTCTTTTTTTAACAGTTGACACATTGTATATTGTCCTCACAATAGTTATGCAGAGCACAGTATGTGAGCATGATTCACCTTCCTATTGATTTTGCTAAGGAAAGAAAAAAATTCTTCTCTTTGAATTAAGAGGAAGCAGATGTATACACAGTCCAATGTTCCACAGTCGCAGTGGGCCACCAGTTAAACTTGCAACGTTGGAGGCTATTGATCCAAGCCTCCTACAGCTCATCTCATCAATCCAGCTCTGCGTTTCATGCCTTGTAATTAAGCTTTTTTTGCTGGGTGACCAAGGGCAAGTCAAAACAAGACCTGTATAACAAAACATTCATCTTTTGTATCTTCCACGGTCAAATCCCCTCAGGATTAACTTTGGAACCATATACAGTACTTTATAGAAGTGCTGTCAGTGTCAGCCTTTG
The DNA here is from genome assembly GCA_004027025.1 of Myocastor coypus. Lineage (NCBI taxonomy): Eukaryota > Metazoa > Chordata > Mammalia > Rodentia > Myocastoridae > Myocastor > Myocastor coypus. The sequence goes on from PVJA010030837.1 coordinate 7,340, forward strand.
GGATGAGTCACGGCCATTGCTTGGCCAGTTTGCTTTCTGTGAAAGCCTGAGAGAATGTTTTTCTCTGGGTGACTCTCCTTAGACACACTATCGTTCATTTATCCCTTTCCTCTGAGGTCCCATAATCTCCTTGACCAGAACATTTGAGACACCTCTGAGTTATAGGATATTACAATACAGGTTCTCTTATATCCTGAGTCCTTACTGACCTTGAAGGGCTAGGGCCAAAATATTGGCTATCTCCATAACCCTTTTTTTTCTCCAATTTTTGGTCTGTTAACTTACATTGTCAACCCTCCAGCAGAAAAGCTTCATGGTACTATTACTCTATAACATAGGTAATTGAGCTTATCATCACTGGCTTTCTGAATATCAAACATCTTTGACTTAGGTTGAAATTGATATTTTCTGACAATCATTGATATGGAAAAATAATTATGAACAAATAATTATGGACAAATTAAACAAATAGTTATGCAAGAATGGACAATTATTAATTATTGCTTTCTTTTTTTCTTGCCTAAACAATATTACTTCAAACTTTTATTCTCAATGAACTAAGACAAAGTAGCTGTATCTATCCTATATATATGTGTCTGTGTGCATACATATATACATACATATATATACTTTTTTCTTTTTAAAGTTTCTAATACTAGGAGAAAATATCATACCATGTCTAATAAATGTCATACCATATCCTGTAAGTCAGAGATATAGTATGAATCATAAAACAAAAAGTAAGCTAAACAATATTCAGAAAATTAATTAAATATTAATTAATTAAAAGTAAATTAAATATCTAAAAGTAATATTCCAAAATTCAAATCAAATCATGATTACAACTTAAGAGGCCAGAATGTTGCATACCATATGTGTGAATCTGTAATCAATTAAGAGTACTTGCATAGTATTTGAATAGGTGAATATATACAAAGATATCAACTCCATGGCAGTGAAGAATTACTAAGAATAAAACATAACATATATACTGGAATTGCAAATATGTGACCAAAACTTCTAATATATATATATATTTTTTAATTATTTTTTTCTTTTTGAGACAGGGTCTCACTATGCAGTTCAGGCTGACCTTGAGTTTACTTTTGTAGTCCAGGCTGGTCTTGAATTCATGTCAATCCTCCTGCCTTAGCCTCCCAAGTGCTGGGATTACAGGTATGTGCCACCACACCCAGCACAGAACCTCTAATATTTTGGGGATAGGATATCACACAAAATTCTAGCATGGACAGTGTCCATGATGCTTTCTGGTGCCCAGGTGACACTTGTGGGACTGAAGTGCTATTTCCTTGATATCCACCCTGTAGATACAGACCGAATCATGACCCACAGGATGAAGGAGAAGTCCATTTGAAGTGTATGCTGATGAACATATTCTGCTGCTGTATACAAAAGAATAGTTGAAAGACTGCTTTTGTATATCTCTTTTTCTCCTATATTTAATAATTTGCCCTATTTTGTGGGTTCTTTTTATTTTCCTTCATGGAGTTGTGGTCATTTTGATCCCTCTATAGAATATCTTTTAGTAGTCTGGGTAGGACTGAGATTGTCATCATGAAATTCTTTAGTTGTTCTTTGTCCTGGAAGTATTTCACTTCTCCACTGAACTTGAAAGAGAGTTTTTCAGTGTATGGCAGTCTGGGTGGGAATTTGTTTTCTTACAAGACTTGAAATACTTTGCTCTATGCTGTTCTTGACTTGATGGTTTGTAAAGAGAAATCTGTTATTAAAGGTTTTCCTTTAAATGTGATCTGTTTCTTTTCTTTAACAGCTTTTAGTATATTGTTCCTGTGCTGAATTTCTGGGATCTTGGTTATTCTATGTCTGGGTGTATTTTTAACTGGGTTGATGTTATTTAGAGTTCTATATATTTCAGTTCTCTGAATGCCAGATTGCTTCCCCATATTTGGGAAGTTTTCTGCTACTCTGTCAGTATTCTTTTTATATCATTTATGTTGACTCCTTTCTCATTGATGCCTATTAGCCTAACACTGTTCATCTTTGCATCATCTTGCAGATGTTGAATTATTTTTTCCTGCATCCTAGTTGTTTTTAAGAAATTTTTCTACCTTTGCACTAGCTGCAATGGTATCTTCAAGGTCTGAAAGTCTATTTTCACTTTCATTGAAATGGTTTTGCCAGCTTATGATTGAGGTTTTAAGGTCTTGTATAGCACTTTGAATCTGCTTCATGCATTCTTTTACTTTCTCATATTGCTCATTCAAGGATTCCATCATTTTCAATTCTCCTCTATTTTTTTTATCAGTGCCTTCTTTAGAAGCCCTTAGTACTTCTCTAATGATAGGTATTATTATAATTATTTTTTGCTTGAGAAATTGCTTCTGATCTGACTTCCTCTATGCTTTGCTGCAGTTGTTTCTTTACTTCAGATGCTATTATTTCAGAGATTTCTGGTGTGTGATTTCCAATTTCTTCTAAGCTATTGTCTCCTGTATGTGTTCTGGATTGGCTTGGGGCCTGAGTGTATTTTGCTCCTTATCCTTATCATTTTGTATAGCTCTGCTTTCTGACCTTTAGTGTAGAGCTTTGGTAGAGTTCTTACCTTAGCACCAAATCTGGCCCTACCAAATTCAAACTTGTCCAGGTGGGTGTGACTTGATCTTGGTTGCTGTGCTCCACTTCTTCCTGTTGCAATCCATGGAGGTCAATCCTACTGTGCCACTCTAGCAAGATGTTCTGCTCCTGGATGAGCTGAGTGAGTCTTGTCTCTAGCCTCTCTGCAGGGAGTTCTGTGGCAGTTTTCCACACTGGGCCAGTCTTTTGGATGAAGTTCCACTCACATGCCGGGGCCTTGTTGATATGTTGAATGAGTTTCCAGTGGGCCCCTGTCAGTCTCACTCACAAGGTGGGTCTTTTTGCTCAGCTGAATTGAATTTCTGGTGGGCCCAGGGTGGTCTCATTCACAGACCAGGCCTGGTTGTTGGATCGAATGACTTTCTGGTGGGCCCAGAACAGTATCACTCATACGCTGGACCTTGTTGCTTGTATTTTTTAAAAAAGTGCCCTCCCTTCCTATAATTGCTCTGATGCAATGCTACAAACTTTTGACTTATAATATTAAATGGGTGAAAGAGAAGCTGTGTCACATTCACTCCCGTGTTGGACTGATTAAAAATGAATTTCTAACGAGGAAGCACGTTAGCGAAATCACAATTAAAATAGTCCTTCAAGTGATCAGGACTTGCTTTTATTTTATGTTCTATAGCACAATATTTCCCAGCAGGTCATGACTGCATATGGCAGACATGGAACATGGAGACTTGAAAATGAGGTCATATCCAAGTGGGTAAGAGGCAATCGCCAGTGGCAGCCCAGCCAAATCTGCTTCCTATGCAAATGATGGCCCCAGGGCTGGTGCAAGAGCCATTAAGGTCTTTGTTAAATCCTGACTCATTGCCATCTGCTTTGAGCCTGTGTTAAATGGGCAATGTGTAACATCTGGGCTAAGTTTATCTTCAGCAAATTCAGACTGGAGAGCAGGTTCAGTCTGATTAAAAATTGGTTTAAAGCTTGCCCATCTTATGAATCCTCTTCCTTTCATGCCTAATTTAAAATAATGTGCTTAATACTTTCTGTTTATTTTTCAATGAAGGGGAGGGTGAATAAGATGATGTCAGGATCAGTTTACTTTTTTTTTTTTTTTCTGTCATGAATCTAGAGATTCTGTTAGGATCCCTTCTGTATTCACTCACTGTTGAGTTACTAAGCATACATTTCTTGAGCATCTACTTAAGCACTAGATGTTACAGGCCTGTGAGATCACTGGTGAGCTGAACCAAAGAGGCCCTAGGTATCATGTGGATACTCCAACTGGGGATAATGGAAAATAATAAGCAAATGCAAGGCATTTTGGCTTGGATAAATCTGTAGAAATAAATCCGTAGGTAGAGAAATTTGGTGTGGTTGAAGTCATAGATAGGGCAATGGTAGTCCTATTTCAGAGGAGCTGGTCTGGAGGGTTATAGGTCAGGTCTCTAAAAGTCAATTAATTGCAAACCATTTTGCTGAAAGCTGATTCACTGCATGGCCCAATCCATTGAAAGACTGATTCACCAGGCTTATCTGTGTCATTCTATCATTTAGTTTTGGTTTTCATTTTGATTTTCTAATACTATTTTGAGGACTTCTCAACTTCTTTGCCTTGGCCTCAAGAGCCAGAAAGCACAGGAAGCTGAGAGGCAGAAAGAGGGCTCTGAGCCCCCCACTGCCCCCAAACCCCATACCTCCACATTTATAAGGAGATACTGGAAAAGGGAGAATTGTTAGAGATATATTTTTCATTAAGTTATTATTATTTATAAGGATAATACATTCATGTGAACCCCTCACATTTAAGAATATATTTAAGAAGGCACTATTTATGAAGAATATATTCACAAAAAGAATATTTTCATTGAGTATATTCATAAAACAATATATTCATGAAGAGAATATATTCATAAGAAGAACATGTACAATATTTCTCTGCCCAGATCCCTGCTGTTGCTGCTGGAGGATGAGAGCTAGAATTGAAGGCAAAGAGAGAGAGAGCTGAAACACAGAAAGACCAAGAGGCAAAAGTTTCCAGCACTGGGAGAGAGACTGGTAAGGCATTTCTTAAAGCGGTGTGAAAGCACAGTGAAAACCAATCAACTAAACTAGAGAGTTAAAGGACGAAATGACATTAGGCAAATTGGTCATTTGGGGAATGGGTCATTCAGGAAATTGGTTATTTGGGCAATTTGTCATTTGAGGAATTAGTAGATTGACTATGTAATTTATCATCTACCATGGGATGATGTTAAGAATGAAAGAGGTGCTATTAATAATGGTGCTGGGATGACTGGATACAGGTTATGATTGTCCTGGCAAATGGAGATGCAAGGTCATCTGCTTCCCGGCCTCCTGGTCCAAATTGGCCCCTGGCAGAGTAAGACCAAACACACTTGAAGAAGGTGGGATCTGCTTTGCATGATGGCCATTCAGCTGGGTATAAGGTATAATATGTGAATGTGAGAATACTGTCTTTTGTCTAAGGACACAAATGCAGAGAGCATTAGGCTAAGCTTTAAGGAGAGCTGCAATTTCTTGGATAGCATTCATGGTATTTATTATATTTATGGATGACTTCCAATTCTAAGTCTTAAGGCCAAGCTCCAACCTCCAATTTCCAAATATGAGCTGGAACTCTCCTGCAGGCACTGCAAACCTAACATGTCCCAATAAAGCAGAACTTGTAAGAAGACCAAGCTTAATTCTCTCTCTCTCTCTCTCTCTCTCTCTCTCTCTCTTTTGGATCTGGGGTTTGAACTCATGACCTTGCACTTGCCTTCAAGCTTAATTCTCTTCTGAATTTCCCTCCCTGAAAATATCTTCTTCTGCAAGGTAATAGATAAGATTAATAACTATAGTTCTGTAAACAAAGAGTTCTATGGCATCCTGTTTCCGCCAGGATCTGTTTTCCTTTCAGGCTGACTTCTATTGTATTTCTGATAAGAATGCCTGTAACTCCCCATAGCATCTGCCATATCCAGGTTTATGATATCCTCCTGTCCCCATAAGATTCCAATGGTTACAAAACTGACACTATGTGAATAAGTGCTTTTGTCTAGAACCCTACCTGCTTTTGTGCCACTAAGCAGGCTAACCCCCAGTCACATGCATTAAAACCCGAAACCTTTCTTTTGTTCAATGCTCAGTCCTACAGATAGAAGTCAGGCTGAGTCAGATGCACCTAATAGAATCCTCCTGTTTTTCAGTGGTCTTTCCTGTCTCTTAAGTTCTACAACACTACTCACTATTACTAAGAGAGTGTGGATAGATCAAAGAAAACTGTTAGGACAGATTTCTTAGCTGTTTATATGTTTATCAGCCTGAGAGGATTTTCTTTCTTTTTTTTTAATTTTAAAAATTTATTTATTTATTTATCTTGTTTCAGAACTTTTGTTTGTTTATTTATTTATTTTTATGGCCCGCTCAGCCTGCCCTGAGGGCAGGGCTGGCACAGCATGTGGTGCCGGGGATTGAGGTCCCTGCAGCCGCCTAAGCTTTCCTAAGCAGGTGCTTTAGATCACTGAGCCATCCTGCCGGGCCCAGCCTGAGAGGATTTTCTTCTGCCTTTTTCTTATTTAACACCTACCTGCTCTTTGTGTCTTTGTGTGTGTGTGTGTATGTGTGTGTGTGTGTGTGTGTGTGTGTGTGTGTGTGTGTGTGTGCAGGGTCTTACTATGCAGCTCAGACTCATAGTGATACTACTGTTTCCTGCCTCCCAAGTGCTGGGATTATAGGTGAGTGCCACCATGCCCAGACTCCTACCTGCTTTTTAGAGCCCAGCTCAACTCTCAACTTCTTGGAATGTTTTGAAGTGACCATTTTTTTTCTCTCTTATTTAAATCACTAATCACCAATCACTAATTACTTATCAATTATACCAGCTCAGAGCGGTTGTAAATAAGGTCTGTTCATCACAAGCCTTATTGGAATTGCATTGTTTTCTAAATGTCTCAGGGCTGAGGATGTAGCTCAGTGGCATAAGCACCTGCCTGGCAAATTCAAGATTCTGAGTTTGACCCCCAGTAAAAACAAAAAACAAAAAACAAAAAACAAAACTGTTTGCTAAACATCTCTAACTATTTTTACCATATCACTTAACATGTTGCTGAGTAGATAACCATTTATTTGTCCATTAACTCATTTGATAAGTGCGTATTGAGTGCTTTTTAGGTACCAGATACTATTCTAGATTCTGAGATAGAGCAATTAATGAAACAAAGGACTAATGCCCAGGAGCTTACATTATACTGGAGAAGGCAGGCTATGAACAGATAAGTAGATACATAATATAATTATAGATATTGATAAATACCATGAAGAAAAATAAATCAGTTCAGGTGATCCTGCATTGTATTAGAGTAATTATCAATAAACTCTCCTATTCCTATAACATATCTCCTATTGGGACATGTTAGATTTGGAAACTAATTACTTCATAAGGTAAGCAAACAGAGATTCTTAGGACAGACCAATTTGAAAGAGATTCTTGCTATGCAGTTCAGGCTATCTTTGAATCAGTGTGTAGTGTAGACTGGCCTTGAACTCATAGGGATCCTCCTGCCTGAGTCTCTGGAGTGCTGGGATTATAGGTGTGCACCATCATACCTGGCTCAAAATCCTATTTAGTTTTTAAAAATTTTTTTATTACTTTTAATAAGAAATAACAATATGATAGTTTCAAAACATCAGTAGTATATTCACAATATTGGACATGTTGCATATTGCTGTCCTCATAATAGTTATACAGAGCATAGGATGTGGATATGATAAATTTTCTAATTGATATTGGTAAGGAAAGAAAAAAAGAAAAAAATCTTCTCTTCGAACTGAGAAGAAGTAGTTGTATACATAGTCCAATGTTCCATAATTGCATTGGATTACTGGTGAAACTGGCAATGTTGATTTAAGCCTCTTACAGCTCATCATACTAATCTAGCTCTGCATTTTATGCCTCGTAATTAAGCTTTTCCACTGGGTGATCAAGGGCAAGTTAAAGCAAGGCCTGTATAACAAAACATTCATCTTTTGTGTCTTCCAAGGTCAAATCCCCTCAGGATTAACTTTGGAAATCCTATTTTAAAATAAAAAATAAAAAGAAAGTTGAGAACACAGTTCATTGTGAAGCATTTGGGGTCAATCCCAAGTAGCACAAAAATAAAACAAACAAAAAATCCAAAATAATAACAACATGAAAGCCAAAGCAAGAGCAAGGATAGAGGCTGCGGCTCACAGCTTTGGCATGGCATCCTGTGGTGAGGGAGGCTGATGGCTGAGTGGCAGAGGCCTCCTGGCTCCAGAATGTGAAGGCCTGCCTTTCTCGGCTCTGCCTCTGGCCTCTCTGACTGTTTTAGTTCACTTTCTCTTGCTGAAGCTGCATGCCTTCAACTGGGAAGTTCTGAAGGGATAGAGGTTTGCACTGCTCATGATTTTGGAGCCTGGGTGACAGAGGTCGCAGCACCTGTGCTTGCCAGGTCCCCAGCATGGGCCACCTTCCTCCTGTGGCACATCACCGTGGAGGGCATTGTGTGGGGAGACAGTGCAGGTGAGTGCCCACTTTCCTAACAAAGCCACCTCTGCCACAGTGCATACATCCAATCTGTTCCCACAGTCCCACCTCCCAAATGCCACTGATGAGTGATTCTAGGGATTATGGCTCCAGTGCTTTAAATTTGGGGTTCATTTTTATTTTTTTGTATTTAGTATAGGGTCTACATGGTCTCACTATGTAAATTAGAATCCCGAGCTCTGAGATTACAGGCATGCGCCACCATGCCCAGTCTCAGTCCTCGTCTCAGCTTGCCCTGGAGGTAGGGCTAGCACAGCACACTGGGCAGGTGCTTTAGTCCACTTAGCTATCTGGCCAGCCCTATTTTAAAAAATATCTTTGATTTATTTATTTGGTACAGGATCTCACTATGCAGCTCAGACTCGTAGTGATCCTCACGTCTCAGTCTCCCCAGTGCTAGGATTATAGGCATGCGCCACCATACCTGGTTTCAGTGGCCAGTTGCATGTGAGGCTGGCCTGGTGTGAGGCTGGCATGGCATGAAGTTTCGGGGATGGGACCTGGGTCCTTAAGTTTGCTAGGCAGGCGCTCAGACCGCTGAGCTACCTCCCTAGCCTTTGGGGTTCATATTTAAATCACAGCACCTACAGATCCCTCAAGGACCTGTTTTGTGTATGTTCATGTGGATACTTGTACTGGGCTTGGCTTCTTGCTGGCTATGGGCAAACTCAGCTTATTATTTTATTATACACAGGCTCTGATAGCAGTGATGTGAGGGGCTTTGCAGACCCTAAAGCATCACATGGATGTGAGGTACTAGTTCTGTGGTGGGAGGTGGAACTAGTACCTCACATCCTACTTTGTCAGTTTCTGTGCTCTAAACTTTTCCACCATGGGAGGCTTCAAGACATTGGTGATTTAGCAATGTGCTTGTGAAATTCTGATATTTTAACAAACAGCTCTTGTGAGCAGACTGCTGCTCACTCTGCTGGAAGGGACTGAAAGAAGAGAAAGAGCTGGGGTGGGGCTGGCCTGGAAGGTGTGAGGATTAGATGTGGGCCTAGTTAGGCTCAGGCCTAATTTGTAGTGGCCCTCAGTAATCTCTCCTCCCTGTGCTTCCCTCCCTTCCCCTTCCCTCCCTTCTCCTTCTCTTCCTCCTCCTTTCTCTTCTCCTCTCTCCCCTTCCCCTCCCCTCTCTCCCTCCCCTCTCCCCATCCCCTTTTTCCCTCCCCTCCTCCTTCCTTCCCCTCCCCCTCCCTTCCCCTCCCTCTCCTTTTCTTTCCACTCTCTCTTCTCCTTTTAAAGTTACAGACTACCTGGGGAGACCAGGTTCATATATAGCAGTGGTTCTCAACCTTTCTAATGCTGTGACCCTGCAATACAGTTCCTCATGTTGCGGTGACCCCAAGCCAAAAAATAATTTCGGTGGCTACTTCAAAACTGTAATTTTGCTACAATTATGGTTTGGAATGTAAATACCTGATATGCATTATGTATTCACATTGCTACAAATCAAACATAATTTAAACATAGTGATTAATTACAAAACAATATTTAATTATATGTTGGGAAATATTTATTACTAATTCCAATAAATAACATTTCACCATGGCATAGCATGGGTTTAAAAAGCCATCGGAAATATGTATTTTCCAATGGCTTTAGGCGACCCCTGTGTTTTGGTTGTTTGACCCTCGCCAGGGTCGCAACCCACAGGTTGAGAACTGCTGATATATAGAAAGTTAAAAATATAGCTTGGGAAAGAATGTTACTTGCTCAACACCGAATGGGACAGATGCTAAACTTTAAACTCTGCTGGCACAGAGAGAAGTAGGTCAGTTAGCCAGGAGGCCTGGCAAGGCTCCCTGCTTGTCAGGGACTGGAGGGTGTTAGCTAAGGTGGTTGTTTAGGGGCAGAGGAGTTAGACAGTTTTAGGGTCCCAGTGTGGTTCTGCTGCAGCAAGGTTACTCCGGTTTGGGTCTTCAGCACTCAGAGGCCCAAGGGAGGATGGGACTGGAAGGAGAGCAGTGAGCTCTCGTGAAGCTGGTTGGAGGGGCTAGCTGTTGTTGCGCCTGCTCCTCCTCTGTTTGCTTTTCTCCCTGACTCTGTCAGTGTGGTATGGGACTAACTCCCCACCAGGGTATGGGGCTGGGCCTGTGATTGAAGGCGATCAAGTCAGGGTATGATATCCTCTGACTGTGGAGACTGTGAGCCAAGATACGTGCCCTAGGTCAGCAGGTGTCTACCCCACAATCTGCCTGCATCATTAAGGTATTTCAGGGCTCAACCTACTGATGGCCATGTTGCCACATGGTGACATCTTGACTGAAATGAATCGAAGCCAGTGGAGGCTAGAAATTTGTCTGGAGACAGGCTGATGCCTGCATGAAGCCATACCTGAAGCTAGACCTTTACAAAACTATTTTATAGTGGTATTTAAGGTAGTGGCAGGGCTGGGGATCTAGTTCAGCAGTGTAAGTGCTTGCTTGGCAAGTGCAAGGTCCTAAGTTCAAGTTCTGATACCCCCACATAAAAGTAGTGCTGGAAATGAGATAAAAGGTAAAAAATAGGGAATTAGTGGCAACTGGAGTTATAGCCATTTGATAAAATATAATATAGCTATTAAGATATTATAAAATCACAATTATGGCTATTGACACTATATCATATAATGATGGACTAGAGGTTGAAGCTATTTTTCTTACAATTTATGTAATTAGCACACAATCTAGAAAACACCATAGTACTTATGATTATCTGTAAGTGGTATGATTTTTTTCCTTTTTGTCCACTTGTTTTTTGTAATTTTACTATAACAAATAAGTATTATTTATAAAATAAAAATAAAGACATATTTATGTGTTATACAAGTATTTAAAATACAAAAATAAATAAAAAGGGTGAGGGATGAAATTTATCCTAGTTCTTCTGGGCTTGTCTTCTTCCAGCAAGAAAATTGCTGGTGTGTGTGGCTCCAGAGTGACCGGTGCCTTTGTCAGCTTTGTCAGGAGCCCAGGGAATGCCCAATAGCCTTCCCATGTGTGTGTGTCTATGTGTGTGTGTGCGTGTGTGTGTGTGTGCGTGTGTGTGTGTGTGTGTGTGTGTGTGTGTGTGTGTGTAAGGGTAGGTGAGAGGCTGCCTGCTTTGATCTTTTATTAGGCCTATTGCTGCAGTGGCCTTGCCAGCAGGGAAGGTAGCAGACCTGGCCCGGGTAGTATGGTCTCCAGCTTGTATGTGTGCGCATGTGTGTGCACGTGTGTGTGCATGTGTACGTGTATGTGTAGGATATGCTTCAGGGCCTTGGTTTTTGCTCTTTCTAGAAGGGGCCACCTGGGGTTTTTTGGAAAGAAGACACAAGGAGATCTGCCTCCTCGAAGTGGTACTGGTCACGACTGCCTTATGAAAGTGGTCACTTCTTTTGGGAGAAATATTAGGGCACACCCCCACCCCATTAGAGGGTCTTTCCAATGCTTTCTTGGTGGTCTTGGAAGATCAGTTTCTATATAACTCATTTTATTGTTTTTTTATGTATTTAGTACAGAGTCTACAGGGTCTCACTACACAGCTTGGTCTTACAGTGATCCGTCTATTTTCAGCTTCCCAAGTACGGGGATTACAGGCTTGTACCACCATGCCCTGTCTCAATCGCCATCTCAGTGCCCCCAAGGGTGGGGCTGGCACAGCATGTTGAGCTGGGGATTGAACCCTGGTTCCTGTGTTTTGCCTAAGCAGGTGCTTTAGTCTGCTGAGCTATTTGGCCTGCCCCTACATAACTCATTTTAAAGCAGAGGAAAACTTGGCTCAAAAAGGGAGTGTGCCCAGGATGCACAAGAATCCAGATCAAGGTCATGATGCATTTTCTGTGTACAGCTTGTGGGGCTATCTCTGCCACACTGGAGGTGCTCCCCATGTGTGGGCACCAGGGTGTGGTTTCCTGCAAGGCAGTAGCTGGACTTCTGGGCAATTGGGTGGGATGCTGGGAAACCACCTGCTCTGAGTAGGGAGTTTCTTGCTTTCTACACCTCTCTACAGGGGCTAAGAGGCAGAGAGCCTAGGGGCTGGGAAAGAGCCAGGGTTCTCATTTGAGCAGGAGTGAAGGGACCCCAAGCTCTGTTTGTCCTGAGAAATGTCTCAGTCCAGACTCTGGTTTGATACTTGGAGCCTCAGTACTTTCCTTAAGACCCTCAGGACCAATCTCATTATACACTTGATTGTTATTTTCAATAGTGCCATGCAGCAAGCTAAGCAGTTCTCTGATTCTACTTTTATGGGGTCCCCACAGTAGGCATATTCATAGAGATAAGAAGTCAAAGGTGGTTACTAAGGGTTATGTGTGGAAGGGAAGATGCAGAGGTCAAGAATGGTAGAGTTTCCATTTTGCCAGTCTAGAGACTGGCTGTCCAGCATCATAAAGGTATTTAACACTACTGAACTGTGCATTTAAAAGTGGTAAGGATAGTAAATTTTGTTGCATATTCTTTACTGTAATTAAATAATAAATATGGTGGCATACACTTATAATCAGAGCATTCTGGGAAGCTAAGGCAGATGGACTGCAAGTTTGAGCCCAGCTGGGGCAACTTAGCAACTTAGTAAGGCCCTGTTACAAAATGAAAAATAAAAGAGTTGGGACTTAGCTCAGTGTCAAGGCCCTGGACTCAACTCCTAGTACTAGGGGGAAGAAAAGGCAGCCCCGGACCCACACTCATCTTTTAGCCCCTAGTCACACCTCATTCGTGGAATGACTGGAAGACAACTCTTCACTCCACAATCTTAGTCCTCTTGCCCTGGTTCTGTTCCACTCTGTGGCACTTACGAATCTCTGACTTCTACATATGTGATTTGTTGATTTGCCTCTCTCTCCCTTCTCACTACTCTACCCATTCCATAAGAGCAGGGACTTTTGTTTTGTTTGCTGCTGTAATTGCAGTGCTTAGCGCCTGCCCCATAGTATGTGTCCCATATGTAGGTATTTATGGGCTGCTGGTTGATAATTTTGTGGGGCTTGGCATAAAGGAACATGCAGCCTAAGAAACAGCAAAAGAAAGATAAAGAAAAACATCACCAACCCCACTGCTATTTCCTGATGTCACATAATTAGACACTGCCATGAGAAAATATCTTTGTGTGACATGTCTCATTAAAAAATTGAATTAACTGTTTTAAATTGTTTGTTCTGAAACATATCTGGGAAAGAATAGGGGAGTGCTTCTCTTTAGGAACCAGCTTATTTACTGCTGGCTAGACTAGATGTGTTTCCTTTTGGGGCTGTCAGGTGCTCCTCCTGCTACCCCATTTTATTTTACTTAGTGACATTCTGTGACTGGTTTCCACCCTCATTTTTCATTTACATTATCTTATAAACTCGTTTTCTTAGTTCACCCCCTCCGGCCCATCATTCACTTGTCTTTTGCACATCGTAATGCTTTGTAAGTTGCTGCAATCATAGGTAATCCAAAGAATTCTACCTTATTAGTAGCACAGCCAGGAGCTAATCAGGAGGCTTCATTTGCTGATACAATTTACAGCCTTGGAGGAACAATTGTTCTGTCACCTGCTAGCTTCCTTTTTCTCTGCACTGTTTTTTTTTCAGCCTGAATTCATTTGTTTTTTGTATGTTTAGCATCTGTTCCCTTGCTACATCTATACGCATGTGCTCAGCCTGCTTTGTCTGGCTTGACCAGCCATTTCAGTTATCTGGTTGGTTCCATCAAATGCTTTGTCTCTCTCTCTCTCTCTCTCTCTCTCTCTCTCTCTTTCTTTCTTTCTTTCTTTCTATGACACTGAATTGTGTGATGAATTTGATGAATAAATTCAGTCTTCCCAGCCATCATTGCCTGCTCTGCATTCTTCCTCCAAGGAGTTTATCTTTCCTTCCTACCTTTCCTTCATTTCCTTCCCTTTTCTTTTGTTTCATACTGATCTCAGAGGCAGCCCTGACTCTGAAGTCTGCTTTTTTTTTTTTTTTATATTGGAACTATTGATATGCCCTAGATTACATTATAGATGCCTATTGCTTGCCAGGGCATCAAAGATTTTCTTGTTTCTAGCTTTCTGCCTAGTGGAATTGAATGTGGTGACATGAAAAGCAGTGTACTTGTATCTATAATATGCTTTATATGTTTAATTTCATAAAAATATTTTACCCTAGAATGTAGTTGTTTAGACATAATCTATTTAGTCTTATATAATAAGCTTCACAAACTTTTTTTTCTTTTTGAAAACTAGGCATGACTTGTCAACAGAGATGTTGCATAATCTTTCTCTTATCCGTATCTGTCTACAATCCTTAAGTGAGCTATGAGCAATTACAAGTCACAGTGCAGTATCACATTGGAGTACTGAATGTGGAAATACTGGGACTCCTTCAAATGAACTCCCATCAGTGGTGGCAGTTTTCATTATGATTTCCTGCTTCTAGTACTTCCACCTTTCCTCCCTGCCCTGTCCTGCCCTAGTTGCTTACAAAAGACACATACCCCATATGTGTTCTTGACTTTTCTAAGCATTCCTTCAATGTGGAGTATGTGTTATCCATTGTATCATGCCTCCTTTTTAGTAATAAATACCTCAGGAGTTTGGCATCATTGGTCACAGAGATGACTGTCTGGATGTGTTTGGACTACTATAACAAAATATCATGAGCAAGGTAGCTCATAAGCAACATAAACTTATTTCCTGTATTCTAGAGTCTGGGAAATCTCAGATCATGGCGCTGGCCATTTGTGTGGCTGGTGGGAGAGGGTTTGCTCAAAGACAGTACTTTCTTGCTGTGTCCTTCTCATATAGTGTAAGGGGAGAGGTGGCTCTCTGAGGTCTATCTTATAAAGGTGCTGGCCTCATTTATGATGCTTCTACCATCACAACTCAATCATCAGCCAAAGTCCCTGTCGCCTAATACCAGCACAATGATGGTTAGGTTTCAGTGTATGAGTTTTAGTGGGACACAGACATCTAGGCCACAGCATTATTGTTTTAGATAGTTTATTAGCTTTTCCTCAGCAAAGACATGAGACTTGACACCTTAAAGGAGAAGTTTATTTTGGCTGGTGGTTTTAGGTTTAGCCTTTGGCTGGCTGTAGAAATGGCATGGTGGAAAAGATGTGGTGGAGGATAGCTACTTGCCTTATGGCAGATGGGAAGCAGAAAAAGAAGGAACCAGGGACAGGGACACATCTTTCTAGGTCATGCCTCCAGTGACCTACCCCTGTAGCCTGGCCCTACCGATCCTCCCCTCCCCTGTCTTTTTCTCTCCCCCGCTCCCTCTTTTCCTCCTTTTTTCCCTCTTTCCTTTTTTCCTTCCTTCCTTCCTTCCTTCCTTCCTTCCTTCCTTCCTTCCTTCCTTCCTCCCCTCTCATCCTTCTTTCCTTCTCCCAGGGCTATTTGTTTTTACTTCATGGGATTTAAAAATAATTATCTTGTAGTACAGCAAGCTTCTTACTCCTAGGCCATTAAAGACAGATGGTACTGTCCTCACCACACTTGGACATTTTGTCTTCAGCTGGATTTCCTTGATATTAGATAATTGTTAGATTTAGAACTCCAGGCTAATTTTGGATTACCATTCAGTTATTAAGAAGTTGGGATATCATCGAGTGTGTAAATCTTAGCAACTGTGTTACTCAGCTCATTAGTAAGTTTTTTCATTAAGTTGCTGTGGCTGAGCTTGAACTTGTGATGCCTGCCTGAGTCTCCCAAGTCCTAGGGTTATAAGTGTGTACCCTAAGCCCCATTTCAGTTTTATCTTTTAACTCAATTTTAGTTTATTTTGAAGGGTAAAAACAAAAAGTAAAAGCAAGTAGCAGAAACACAGCTAGAAACAGGGTAACATACAACAGTGGATATGTTACAGATTTTCAGAACAAAAATAGATCTGATGATGAAAATATGTAATATAACAACCATTGTTAATTTGTTGTTCTTTTTTGAAAGCCCTGCTTTAGTTTCCTTTTAAAAATATATATGAATCAATAGAGGCATCCTTATGGGGGGAACTTGTGGCTACTAGGGGTGTGGTTGAGAAGACAGTTAAGGGGAAGAGGCAGAAGGAGGAGAGACCAACAATTTCCTGACTCTTGGACTCTGGACATTGTTTGCATCTTCAAGAAATCATCTGGTAGCTGGGGAGACAGCTCAGTGGCTTAAGTGCCTGCCTGGTAAATCCAAGGTCCTGAGTTTGATACCCAGTAACAAAAACAAAACAAAGATGTCATCTGGATATCAGATTCCCTAAATTCTCAATTTTTAGCCTTTTCCATATTTATCACACTTGTCCTAATAACTATTAGGGCTGGCAGTAAATTTTGTTGGGAAGGATAGGGAGGTCCAAACGCATTAACAACAATTAAAATGTGGTAGAGAGATAGATGTTATTTCCATCCAGGCTTCAAGACTGACTGTGACAACTTATGTAAAGTAGTTAGCCCTTCTGAACCCCAAGTTCTTCTTCTGGGAAGTAGGCATAATTATGCTAATTTTGTATAGCTTTTGAACATTAAATGATATAAATGTGAAACTGTCAGTTATACATAAAGCTGCAAGTGACTATTGGATCCATTTTTCCATGATGCGACATCCCTGTCCTGCTTATAGTGATTTCAAAGTTGCTTTACTATTTGTTGTGGTTTGTTTGTTTATTTAGTTTTGGCCAGCTCAGTCTGCCCTGAGGGTGGGGCTGGTACAGCATGTGGTGCCGGGGATTGAACCATGGTCCTGCGATTGCTGAGGCTTGCCTAAGCAGGCACTTTATACCACTGAGCTATCTTGCCATCCCCCCGTATGTTATGGTTTATGTCTAGATGTTTCCCAAAAATCTCTTAGGTTGGGCTTTTGCGAATTGACTAGATCATGGATGTGTGTGCGATATTCTTCACTGCATTAGTCCACTGGTGGGTTTATAGCTGGGTGTGATGTTGGGAGATAAAGCTTGATAGGAAGAGGTAGGTCATTGTGGGCATAGCCTGGGAGGGTCTCTATCCCTCCTCCTCCCTTGATCCCTCATTGCTTTCTGCCCACCCTGCCCTGGACTGTTTCTCCTCTGCTGTATCCCTCTGCCATTCGGCCCTTCCTTAGAACCAAATGTCTATGGAGTGAAACTGTACAAACTGTACTCAAAGAAACCTTTCATTCTTTATGTTGTAGATGTTGAGTGCTGCATCTCAGGGATGAGAAAATAACTAAGACATTGGTACTGATAGAGAATCCCATCCAGAATTTGACGGCCTTTCACTTCTGTGTGAGTCAGATGCCACTCTTGAAATCATAATAAACTCATCAGTCATTTTTTTTTCAAAACTTTGATGGGGTTAGGAAAGCACAACTGCTTTGGAAACATTCCAACATGGAAGCTATATACCAGACCAAATGAAATTCTGGCACAGTACCTCCTCCAAGGAATTAATTCTGTTTTTGGAGGACTAGCACATATATTTTTATTTATATTGTTTTCCTAAATCATATTTATTTCTTTATTTTGAAGTAATATAATAATTTAAAAGCACACGGTATCTTGCCTTATTTTATCCCATTAAGACCATAGCTTTCTTCCTTAGGGTGTCTCATTTGAAAAGCTTTATTTGTGCATTCTATGCCAAACTTCCAGAAAATTCACTACTGGGCAGAGGAAGAGCTTGATAAATAAAAAGTAATTTGTTCATAAAATTTATAAGCTGCTGGAAATGAGGCCTCAGGAAGAAAGTGCCAACTCAGCTTTAAGTAGGAGATAATAATCAAAACAGCAAATGTACGGGTGCATTATGGTAAGAATAAATCAAATGGCAAGGCTTGATGTGAGCAATATGGAAAAAATAACTAAGCAAAGAAGTGTCAAATGAAGGATTATCTTCTGTCTTAAAGTATTACTCGGATCATAAATGTAGTACAGGGTTTCTGCTTCACAAGACCTCAGGTTTCTACTGAATAACAGTTGCAGCGGGGCCAACACTACCACCACCACCACCACC
>PVJA010030838.1:0-25521 GCA_004027025.1 Myocastor coypus
TTTTTTTTTAAATTATTTCTTTCTTTCTTTATTTATTGTTTCAGAACCTTTGTTTGTTTATTCACTCATTTTCATGGCCGGCTCAGCCCGCCCCAAGGGCAGGGCTGGCGCAGCATGTGGTGCCAGGGATCGAACCGCGGTCCCTGAAGCCGCCCAAGCTTCCCCAAGCAGGCGCTTTTTAGACCACTGAGCCATCCTGCCGGCCCCCCCCCCCCTTTTAATAGAGTGTTGTACTACAGTTCAGGCTGGCCTTGAACTCACTGTGTAGCCCAGGTGAGCTTCTAACTTAGCAGTCTTCTTGCTTCAGCGTCCTGAGTGCTCAGTTACAGCCCTGTTCCACCATGCCTGGCCTTCCCATTTGCACTTAAGAAGCAGAATCCAGCCGGGCATGGTGATGCATGCCTGCAGTCCCAGCACTTGGGAGGTTGGAGGCAGGAGGATTGGTGTGAGTTCGAGACCAGCCTGGGCCACAAAAGTGAACTCAAGGCCAGCCTGAACTGTACAGGGGAGACCCTGTCTCAAAAAGACAAAAAAAGAAAAAAGAGGAATTAGAATCCTTTATTCTTGGTAGTTTCAAGAGGACTAAAGGCAAAGAGCTTCACTTTTCCTGGTTACAGTAAAGCCATATATTGATTAGTAGCAACTGAAGCAAATGGAATTTTTCAGCCAGAAGTATCACAGATGATAAGTACTGTTGTACAAATTAAGTGACTCTAGTATTCTTTTTTATTAGGCAAAAGAAATTTCATTAGCAGAGCTCCAAGAGAATTATATTGAGACATTAAATAAATTATTGTCTGAAAATCAGCAACTACAGAAAGATTTAATGGATACCAAATCTCAGCTGGAGATCGCTACACAGGCGTGCAAAAAAAAAGACAGTGTCTTTAAACCTGCACTCAGCAGAACAACTGAGTTCAAGAATACAGAGCTTAAGTAAAGTTTCTTCTGAATATGTATTTTTGCAATTAATTCTCACTTTTTAAATAGTAATTTAGGACTTAGAAAAGTTAAGTCATCATCAAAGGGCTCCGTTTAGTTCTGAAGTAAGTTCCATACAAGGAGAGCTGCAGTCAGACTTACATGTGCAGAGGAGCTCGCAGAGCACTTTCATTAGTGCCTTAGTAGTCTGCACTCGCATGCGGGTACCAGAACATCACCTTTCATGCTACCTCCCACCTTTTGACACCTGTTCCAGACCTTATTGGCAGTACAGTACTGTATTTGATTGAAAACTTGGGTTTTATAAAAAGCTTCCACTGTACTTTTGGTTAATGAATTGCAGGCCATTCCTGTAGCATTCAATGGAAGCCACCTGGCTTGTGTTCAGTGTGTGGCTTCTGTGGCTTGCTGCCAAAGGCCCTGCTGACAGCCTCACCTCACTCTTACCTGCTCATGTACGTGGCACGCCCCCATCCTAGCAGCGGCCACTCTAGCTTTCTCTGGTAGTTATTTGTCCCCCTGATATGGTATGTGAGGACAGGACTTGGCAGCGGGGACTGGATATTTGGAATCCGCATAAGTAAAAGATTACTTGGTCTGAGTGGGGGTTTCCATTCTGGAAAGTATAAAGCCTTACAGCTTAGCCTCATTGTGTATGTTTAACACCCTAGATTTCTGTTGGAAAGAGAGAAGTTGCTGCAATTTTTCATTTGTTTTGTTTTCTAACCTGCTATTCAGGCCTGCCCATGGCCAGCACAGACATGATGGGATAAGGACTGAGCGCTGCACAACAGGTCTGCACTCTCCAAGAGGACGAGCGCTGGATAGCACAGGCCCCATGGCCAGGGTCTGCAGCCCCCCGAGTCCTCGCCTCAGCTCATGCAGCTCTACCATCTCTTTGCCTTCTTACTTTCTGGGTCACACTCACTCTTTGCCTTCCCTGCTTGACATAAATGATGCCAATTTTTCTGATGCTATGTCTGATGGTGCAAATGACCAAGAGGAGTTTGTATCTTTGGTATGGAAACTTTCCAATCTTTCTAGCTTATTAGTTTTATTAGTACATGTTTGTGACAGTGAATACACTTACTGTGGAGACTTGGCACATGTACGTAACACAACTTACTCCTTTTCACTTCCCCTTCCCCTTCTCCCTACATCCCTGGATCCCCCTTCCATTTCTAGAAGATCTACCTCTTTGTTTTCTTGAATCGGTCTTCTGTTTTGCTCTTTAAATTATTTGTATGTTGGGCTGGGGAGGCAGCTCAGTGGTCTAAGCACCTGCCTGACAAGTGCAAGGACCTGAGTTTGGCCCCTGGTACTGCATGTTATGCCCCAGAATCTGGGCATGCCATGCTGGCCACCGAAACTGGGCATGATGGTGCATGCCTATAATTCCAACGCTGGGGAGGCTGAGATAGGGTCACTGCAAGTCCAAACTATGTAACAAGACCCTGTACCAAATAAATAAAAAAGTTTTAAAAAATTGTTTATATGTTGAATTTCTCATATAACAGAATAATGAAGTATTTAATCTGTATCTGGTTTATTTTACTAGCATTCTAGTTCCAAGGTACATGCATTTTGTTACATATGACTCAACTTTATCCTCCTCATTGCTGACTAGTTCTCCATTCTCTGTGAATGCTGCATTTTCTTTATCCATTGTTGGTGGGCATATGAATAGCTCACACGATCTAGTTGTGAATTGTGCTGTTATAAACATGAGTATGCATATATTACTGTAATCTGATATCTTCCTCTTTTGGGAAGATTTAGAAGGGAAATAGCTGGGTCAAATGAAATTTCTATTTTTAGTTTTTTGAGGAATTTCCATAGTGATTTCCTTAGTGGTTGTGATAACTAAGTACCTGAAGAGGAACTTGAGCCTGGACCCACAGATTAAAAGTCTAATGCTTTACTCACTGAGTTCTCTGGGTTTTTTTTTTTTTTTTTTTTTTTTTTTTTTTTTTTTTTTGTCTTTTTGAGACAGGGTCTCGCTATGCAGTTGAGGCTGGTCCTGAGCTCACTTTTGTAGCCCAGGCTGGTCTCGAACTCGCACCAATCCTCCTGCCTCAGCCTCCCGAGTGCTAGGATTACAGGCGTGCGCCACCACGCCCGGCTCTCTGGGTTATTTTAAGGATAAAGAGAGAATTTTCTTTTTTCTTATTGGCTCTCGTACATAAATGCCCTTTATTATTCACATAGTGTTGCTTATAAGAACACATTTAGCCAAGATTATTTTCCAGAATATTTCCTGGTTCCCAAGTATAGCATAAGTTACAGATACTCATTTGTCTTTGGGCCTAATTAAAACAACAGCTGCCTTCCTGTCTCTTTCAGAGCGGGCTGATGCTGTGCTAGAATCAGTGGGAGGGTGGAGGGCGTGCGTGCATGTGGAGGGCGCAGCGCACCTGAAGGTGTCCGTGCCATGTTGGGCCGTCACCAGCTGTGGTCATGTCTTGTTTGTGAAAGTGCAGTAGTTTTTACTTTTTAGTGTGCCTACTAGGCCCAAGGAAAAGTTTTGTTTTAGTTCTAAAGTCTCCAATTAATTTACATGTATTTCTGAAATCTAGAAAACTGAAAACTTTTCCCCCCAAGTTTTCAACAAAAATTTTTGATCCTAAAATCTTCCCTGACTTGAACTAATGTTTTCTTTTTTGGATGAGAGGCTTCATCCATTTCACTTCAGAAACACGAATATATCAGGTTAGGAAATGTAACCTCAGACTCTTAGCAAGTTAATACAGCAGATTCATATTATCCAGGGATCATGTAACTGTAAATGTGCCTGTCCCCTAAAGAAATGGAGTCACCAGCTTGGTAGTGGGGCTTTGAGAGAGCCGTGGAGCACCTTTGAATCTTGTTTCTCTGTTGTAGACTAGAGTATGGAATCTCCATGGCTGAGCTGCTTGTGAGACTTGGGGTTCTAGTCTAGGTGCAGAGTGTGTGTTGGCCCATCTGTTGTGTGTCTCCTATGGGGTGAGGCACCTGTTCACTATGTGACAATGACCTGCATGTAGCACATTTCCTAAGTTATCTCTGCAGAATGAATTCTGAAATACCACTGGAACCAAGAGTTTCAAATAAATGAGAACTAGAATTTTAGGGGACTGATTTTAAGTGGCATCAATTATTGGTTGATTTTCAGTGCTTAAAAATGAAAGTAACATTTATATTTTAAAGTACAATTTTAAAAAATTGGTATAATTTAAGTCAGAAAGAGAAACGTATGTTACTTTTTACAGGATTTCTTCACTGCTTTGTTCTCGTTCATTAAGATGAAAACAAATATGTCTTGGGGAGGATTCCCTCTTAACATTACTAGCTAGGAAATATCATGAATAGTTAATCTTCAGGATACAAATTTCTACTTACACATGGTACAATTTGTCTCTCTCCTAGTATTCCACGCCCATGTCTCCCCTGGGTTCGATAGCTGCCAGATTTCTGGAAGAGGAAGAACTGAGGTCTCATCATATTCTAGAGCGCCTGGATGCCCATATTGAAGAACTAAAACGGGAGAGTGAAAAGACAGTGAGACAGTTCACAGCCCTAATGTAGCCGCTCACAGAATCACAGCCTGGGAAGGAGACAACCGAATAGTCGACGTCATCAGAAGGAGCGGCTCTTTTAAAACGTGGACATAAGAAGTTATAAAGATAATGCATACTAAATGGTGGTGAAAAAAATCTGAAGAAATGGTACTTTTCTTAGATATTTTCACTGCACTGTTCTTTGAAAGACTTCTTCCAGCAATAACTTGTGAGAATAAACCTCTTTACAGACTTTTTATTCTCTGAATATTTATTATCATAAAGTGAAACTTTTACTGACATAAAAGTGAATGATTGTGTACTTATCAAAATAAAGATAATATGATATATTTTGAAAATAAGCTGTAGGATCTCCCATTTGGGAAGTGCATAGTACAGGCAAGGGTTTCAGGGTCACATTGATGTGGGTCAGTACACTGGTTTTGTCACAGGTATATTAAATCTGAGTTTGTAGGGCATGGAAGGACCGTGGTGAGGTGGAGGAGAGGCACTGAAAATGCTCAGCATCTGTAGGACACAGGGCTGGATGTTGAACCCAAGAGATAGTGAAGCCAGGGGAGGGATAAGGACAGCCAGAGAGACTGAAGAGGGAGGAGATCAGGGCTATTCTCCTACCCTGCAGGATACTAGTAGCTGCAGCCCATAGGAGTTGGGTCCAGCTTAGCAACTTGGAATGTGTGCTAGAGACAAGAAAGGTGACTACAGTGTACTTGCCAGCCCAACGTATGGCTCTGACATCCTCCTCCTAGTATTCTTTCACAGCAACACAGATACTTCTTCATCCTTTAAAGACAGACCCACAGTACTGTATGCCTTTCTATCTAGCATTCCACATACTGGCTCCCTTCTATCCCTACGTTTCTAGAAAGAGCTGTCTGCAGTGACTCTCCAGTCTTTGTAACCCTCGCCAACTTCTTCCCTCTGAACCCCAGAAAACTACTGTCCTGCACTCATTCATTTGTGACTTAATCAGTTTTGGAGAGTGAGTTCCCATGGGGCCCCTCCTTCCTTCGTAGCAGTTCTGTGATCTGGTGTTTCATTTCTTCTGTCTACCTGGCTACTCCATCTCCTTCGTGAGCTGTCCCTGTATCTGTGGCATTGGCATCTTAGGGTTTTCTAGTCAGTATACTCTTAGGAATTTTCCATTCTGTTATCAAGTTCTTACTGTCATCCATAGACAAGTGACCCTGAAATCTATAGCTCTGTAGAGCTGGCCTCTCACCTACCAAGGTTGCTTAGGAAAGATGTTCACTTGGATGTTTGGTAAGCATTGTATAATTTAACCTTTTCCAAAGAAAGACTTTATTTCATCTCAGAATATAGTCCCATCCTTGCCAGTTCCTAGGAGCTACCCTTAAAATTTCCTTACTCTTACCTCTCTATGCAGCCCATTGGGAAGCCCTGTCAATCCTGTCCTGACATCTGTTTCAGATCCAGTCATTCCTCTTCTTTACTATCCTATCTATCTAAATCATTGCAAATTCTCCACCTAGATTCTGGTAGCAACCTCCTACGTGGTATTAGTCCAATGCCTGACACCAATATATCAAACATAGTCAACACAGCTTCCAAAGCTGGCCTTTAGGGATATCAAAAAAAATCCTCATTATTTACTGTGACCCACTGGCCTCCACTAAGTTGACTTTCTGTTTGGACAGTTTTGTTTTCTGTACCTAAGTGAAAAGTGAGAAACATAACTATAAGCCACATGTCTGAGGATGTAGCTGAATCAAACAGTGATCGTGAAGGGGATGAGATGCAGAATGACAGGGTTTTTTTTTGTTTTTGTTTTTTTTTGGTTTATTCTAAAACAGTTTGAAGTAAAATAGAAAAGTGCACCAGGAAGAAACAAATAGGGCCAAAGTTATAGTTCATTTGCCCAGTAAGTGCAAGGGCCTGAGATCCCCAGGGCTACAAAAATAAATAAAAGTTTTGAAAAACACTAGAAGAAACAGAAGTAAGCAAAGGGAAGTGAGGCCTAAAAACATGGCTTCACAAATGAATAAGCCATCCAGTCAGTTGCTAGGGGCAGGCAGCAAAATTACCTCGCGGCTTCTTAGGGACAAAAGCAGAAGAAAAACTATTAATTAAACGTTAAGAGTACGGGTAATGATGAAACATGGGTTCCCAAGGAGCACAACTTTTCGTAGACATATGTAAGCACTTGGCCAGGTGTGCAAGCATTGGGAAGCCACGCAACATTTTCACAACTGGTAATAAAACTTTTGAGGGCTGGGGCGATAGTTCAGCAGGCTAAGCGCCTGCCTAACAAGCACAAGTACCCAGATTGGATCCCCAGCACCACATGCTGCACTGGCCCCAGAACCCTGGGCCCGCCATGCTGGCCACTGAAACCAAGTGTGGTGGTGGGTGCCTGTAATCTTGGCACTGGGGAGGCTGAGACAGGAGGATCACAAGACTGAGCTGCATAGTGAGACACTACGAAATAAGCAAAACAAAACCATCTGTTCAGCTTCCTTACAGTGAGCCTCAGTGAGAGCTAAGAGCATGTTGTGATTTGTATCTAGTTGTCCCCACAAAGCCTCATGTAAATCATGGGGCTGTCAAGCCCACGGCTCGAGGGGCGGGACTTGAGGGGGCGTGGCCAAGAGGGTGCTATCCATTAAACTGAGCACGTACTGTCAGAGGACTCCCCCTCCTCCCCCATGAGGCTACGGTTTAGCAGGGAGGCATGGAGCAGATCACCCTGGACATGGCAGCGCCCTAGCCCCTCCTTCAGTTCCTATAAAGCAGGGGCAACGTCTTGAAGCTTCCGGGAACTATAAGCTAAATAAACCTTGCCTCCCCTAAGCTTGCCTGTTGGGTATTTGTCCCAGCAATGACAGAATAGTGCCTAAAACAGAGCATAAAGCTGCAGTGCAGTCCAGAAGGTCCTATGCTGAGGAGCCCACAACATAGCAGGAAGCTCTCATGGCCTGGGTTGATCAAAGGGAAAACTTCAGGGAATGATAGACTGTAGGCTGCTGAAGTGACCCTCCATAAAATCTGTCTCCAAACTGATTCAAAAGCCACAGTTCTCACCTTTTTCTCTGTGGGAATGTAGAATTCGGTTATTTTAAGTAGTGGTGAAGACTAGGTTCAGTGACTTGAGAAGGATTTATATTCTTCAGAAGGATTGTGGCTGAAGCTCAGTGATACAGCACCCTTAATGTGCTGTATCGCATGTGTTAAGGCCCTGAGTTTGTTCTTCCGCATCTCCACCAAAACCAATGAAACAAATTTTAATTGTTTGAACCCAGCCTGAGAAACTGAATGATACTCTGTCTCGAAAATCAGGACTCTGGACATAAGAGAACTTGTAACATTCTATAACTCAGTGATGTCCCAAATTTTCTGTTCAAGGAGATCATGGGGCCACATAGGAAAGGGATCGATGATGTATACTGTACCTAAGAAGAGTAACCTAGAGAGAAAACATTCTCTCAGGTTTTCACAGAGAACAAACTGATCAAGCAGTGGCTGCAACTCATCCAGATGGCTGACAGTGACAAAAGTTCTACAAAGCATTGTACATGGTTCCAAAGTAAATCCTGGGGGATTTGACTGACCTTGTCAGATGGAAAAGTTACATGTTTTGTTATGTAAGTCTTGCTTAAATTTACCCTTAACCACCCAGCAGAAAAGTTTAACCAGAAAATGTAAGAAGTAAAGCCATATTAATATGTTGAGCTGTAAAAGGCTCAAGTCAACAGCTTCTGACATTGCCAGTTCTGCTGATAACCACTACTATTGTGGATTATTGTACTATGTATACAACTACTTTCTGTTAGTTCAATGAGAAGAAATATTTGCATGAATAGTGTTTAGAAAAGTTTTCATGTCTGCATCTTGTATTCTGAACAACTACTATGAAGACAACAATATGCATTGTATTAATTATTGTGGCTGTCCTACTAATGTGTTTCGAAACTGTCTCATTGTTATTTCTTATTAAAAGTAATAAAAAAAAATCAAGAGCTGAGGGCTCAGTGGATTAAAGGCCTGGAAGCAGGTGCATGGGCCAGGAGTTCGACCCCTGAGCCTATGATACCAGTCCTGCCTTCAAGGTGTGCTGAGACAGCAATTGAGATTGGGTGTGGTAGTGAGTGCGTGTAATCCCAGCTCTACGCCCATAATCCCAGCTCTTGGGAGGCTGCAAATAAGCCTGATCTAGTAGTGAGATCCTGAACACCCTATAGACCCTTCTCTTAAAAAAAAAAAAATCAGGAACTGGGCTGTAGCTGACTTGTTGAGCACTTGGCTAGTATGCAAGATGCCCTGGTGTTGGATCCCCAATATCACAAAGAGCAAAGTAAGAAAGGACCTCATTAGGACAATGATAGAAGGTCCAGAAACTCCCTGATGTTAAATGTAAAACAGATAAACATGCTTGTGTGTATTGTTCTGAGACTTTATTAATAATATAGGTGGTCATTAGATACTTGAAAGTGTCTGTGGGTCAAAAAGTTAAACCCCAAGATTAAGGACTGTAATTCTTCCAGAATGCTCTTTTATTTCTTGGGGGAGACATAAAATTGGAATCCAAATTTTCTGCATGGGGGTTAGTTATATTTTACAGTGCAGTTAAAGAATCATTCAATATTCAGGCATTTTGTTAATAAAAAGGCAACCCAATTTATTTTTATTTTATTTTATTTTATTTTATTTTATTTTATTTTTTGTCTTTTGGAAACAGGATCTCACTATGCAGTTCAGGCTGGCCTTGAACTCACTTTTGTAGCCCAGGCTGGTCTCGAACTCACACTGATCCTCCTGTCTCAGCTTCCCAAGTGCTGGGATTACAGGTGTGCGCCACCATGCCCGGCTAACCCAATTTAAAAATGGGTGAAGAATCTGAATAGATATTTCCCTAAAGTGTAAATATTAATAAATCAAATAAAAATGTTGAACATCAGCGGTTATTAGGAAAATGCAGATGGGCAACAAGTGTTGAGAATGACGCAAAGAGATTGCAGACTCATTTTGTTCACGGGAATGCAAAATGGGGTAGTCACTGTGGGAAACAGCTTGGCAGTTTGTATTGGTTGATACATTGTGTCAGCAGGAGAAGTTTAGAACCTTAATTAAGTGACTCAGCAGGGAGCCAGGGTCATTACTTTGTAAATATCCTCAATCTGTGGAAGAGCAGGGGTTGGAAAATTGTGCGAATTCGACACCTGCATCCCAGGGTAGCCTGCTTGTAATATAAGGAAAGGAGAGAGGCAGCTGCTGCTGCTCTTTGCTGTTTTCTGCAGCCATGAACTGCTGCCCTCTGCCATGTGCCAGTTTGCCTTGGAGCCAGCTAAGTACGGGCTGAAACCTCCACAAACTGTGAGCTAACTAAATCTTTCCTTCTTTAATTTTGGGTGCTGGGTATCTGACACACAGTTTCTCAAACATTTAATCAGAGTTATCATTACCTAGCAATACTGCGCTAGATGAAAAACATGGTCATAATATCATTGCAGTGGGAATAAATGAAATCTCCATACTGGTGAGTGGATGAGCAAAGTAGTAAAGCCATGAGGTGAAATATTATTTGTGCACAAAAATTGAAGTACTGATACCAGACTAGGGGTGCACCTTAAAAATGTCACACTAGATGAAAGGAGGAAGTCCCTAGCAAAGCATATGTCATATGGTTCCATTCAGATGACATGTCCAGAGAAGCATATCCAGAGTGGCATAAAATGAGTACCGAGGTACTCAGGATTGGTGGCTGGAGCTGAGAATTAAAAGTTGTGGGGTCTTTTTTGAAGTTATGAAAACATGATAAATTTGATCGTGGAGATTGTTGTGCAGCTCTAAATAGAATGAGACTAACAATCACTGAATTGTATACTTTAGATAGATGAATTTTGGGTGTGAGTTATATCATAATAAATCCTTTACTGAGAACAAAACTCCTGGCATAAAAAAAAGAGAGAAAAATCCCTTATGTTCAGAAAACACCTTGTATGGCACATTAGCACAGTTTGGTAAAGCATCACACTTCTTGATTTCTGTTCTCATTCAGGAGCAGCAGAAGTGGCCCTCTGTGGTTGCAGGTGGTGTGGTTCCTTCTGTCCACGGGGACTTGGTTCTGGGGCTTTGCTGGAGCCGGGGCTTTACCTGGAGCTGGCATATGCCAGAGTGCTGCTGGTCTTAACATTGCAGCCACTGCTGTAGTGTTTTCTAGACATAAATAACGGAGGGTGCTGGCCACAAAGTTTGTGGCAGCCATCCCTTGGCTGCAGAGTGTGCAGGCGTGCTTGCCACTAACTGTGGTTGGAGGAGGAAGAGAGGTGGCTACAGACCACTGATGAGGGGTTTGTGCCCTCAGGCCACTTGGCAAGCCTCTCAGCACATCTCTGAGCATGACCCGGCAAAGTAGAGAAGGAAAATTCAGGTATGTTCCCCAAATCCATGTCACTTCTTTGGCTATGAACAGATCTGCTGCGACAACCTTTGACATCAGTCTTCCCAGAATTTTTTTGGAGGAGCACTCCTTTGACAGGTGAACTGCCTGTCCAGAGGGCTGTCATAATTTCCACAGCATTTTGCTTTAGGAAACAATGGGGTCTCTTTCTTTCTTTCTTTCTTTCTTTCTTTCTTTCTTTCCTTCTTTCTTTCTTTCTTTCTTTTTAAATTTGGAACAGGGTTTCACTATGAAGCTCAGACTCATAGTGATCCTGTTTCAGCCTCTAGTGCTGGGATTATAGGCATGTGCCACCATGACTGGTCTTGGTGGACTGTAAGGTGTGCCTGGGGCAGGGCTGGCAGTTTGTGGTACCGGGGATTGAACCTGGGTGTCATGGTTTGGGGTTTCTGCAAGGCAAACAATATAGTACAGGACACTATTTATAATATCCGTTTATAAAGAATCACCCTAAGGATAACATACAAGAACTGCAGGAATCTGTCCACACACATAAGCGCTAAAGATTCTAGCTGAGGGCCTAGATCCTAATATCCTGCACGAGTCCAGTTGGAACCCTAGGGCTCATGATAATGCCGCCCACAAATCCAGCTCTTAGAGGCCTAGAGCCAACAACAAAGTCTCATGTAGGTCCACTTCATGAATACGTGCTGGAAAGGCCAAAACTCAGTGGTGGAAGTCCATGCCAGCGGGATAAGGATCTGTGCTACCAAGCGGAGGGATCTGAGCTGGAGCTAGGAAGCAGTGCTCAAAGGAAGCTCCAGAGCGCCCTCAAGTGTACCACAGCCATCCTCTGCAACAGTGAAGTCCCAAACTCCTCCATGGATGACAAAAGCCAAGTTCCCATCAGGAAAACCAATGTGACAAGCTTCTTCCCAGGCTGAGCAGTGTACCATCATCCCCTCCAGAGCCAGGAAGCTCTGTTCAAGCTCCAGAGTTCGTTAGGAAAGTCTGCATGATGAGGTCCTCCAACAGAACAGCCCAAGAGAACCAGAAGCTTCCAACAGCTTCAACAGCTTCTCCAAAAAGCATCATTAATAGCGTTTTTTTTTTTTTTTTTCTTTTTGAGACAGGGTCTCACTATGCAGTTCTGGCTGGCCTCGAGCTCACTTTTGTAGCCCAGGCTGGTCTGGAACTCACACCAATCCTCCTGCCACAGCCTCCCGAGTGCTGGGATTACAGGAGTGCGCCACCACGCTCAGCCATTTAATAGCATTTTTGACAGCTTTGCCTATTCCGTGTTTTTTTTTTTTTTTCCTCCCCACTTGGGTGCTGGGGATTGAACTTAGGACCTTGCGCTTCCCAGGCAAGTGCTCATTCCACTGAGCTAACTTTCTGGCTCCTACTCCATTTTTTATGCTGCTAGCAACAACCCTCAGGTGGGCCTTCCACACCCAGCACCATGCTAGGTAATTCAGTGGGTATAAGACGCTGACCACCAATTAGCTGTCCACCACACTGAGTCCTTGCACTCACCTATGCAGATGTGTAGACCACTGAGCTATTTGTGCAGCTCAACAGTGGGGCCTTTTTATACCTCAGCTCATTTCTTTTACTTTTTGAGACAGGGTCTCGCTATGCAGTTCAGGCTAGCCTTGAGTTCACCTTTGTAGCCCAGGTTGATCTTGAACTCACACCAATCCTCCTGCCTCAGCCTCCCAAGTGTTGGGATTACAGGCACGTGCCACTACTCCTGGCTCTTGTACCTCAGCTATTGGATCTGCCTTACCCTTGTTGTATAACAGAAGCCAACCCACATACCAGCTTCTGAGTCCTTTTGTAATATAGGAGATATACTGCAGATTTGAGGCCCAAAATGGTATGCTGAAGATAAGGCCGGTTGTGTTTTCTGCCAGCTAGCTCTTTTAGCCATCATCATGCACACCCTGCTCTCAGGAGGAGCATGTTCTTCACACATGCAGAACCCTCCAGAACCCAGCTGAACAGCACCTGTGGCAGGAACCCCCTGACTCCCCCAAGATCCCTTCTCCTAGCTGACTCAGCCCTCTACCTTCCTGCATGGGCTTTGACCTGTAGACTAAGACAGCACCTGATTGGTTCACTCTGCTCCAAACAAGGTTGGACATGTTCTTTAACACCACCAAGCAATTCCAGGAGTTTCATAAGTGAAGCAATTCTTTAAATCCACATTTCTCAAACTGTTTTCCAGAAAATGAAAACATTTAAAGTATTAGCAAATGCTTTTCAAAAATATTCCAAAGCAGAAGGGGCAATAAGTACATCAAGTCTGCAGGGCCAGGCCAGACATCAATAGAACAAAGAGAGTTCTGTCTTCCTGCCATGGCTCCCCTACCACTTCCCCAGTGAGCCAAGAGCTGGTGGCATTAGGCGCTTAAATTTCTCTGTGTTGAGGATTCCTCTGAGAGGGTGAGGAGCCTCAGAATAATGACCAAGTGCACAAAATAAAATACATATCATTAAAGGGAAAACCAACTGTGTTGACATTTAACTATCAAAACCTAAGAAAAACAAATGTGTGACAAAGCATTATCTGTGCATCATTAACTCATTAAATGACAGCACAGTGGCAAGTCTATCACCTACCATGCTTTTGAAGCAGTGGTGTACGAAAACAATGTTTTAGATGCCTGCCACAGTTCTAATGAACTAGGGACACATGTATGGCTTCTACTGGAGTAAAGTCATTGGTACTGCCAGCACTACTATGTGTTATGGCCTATAACCTATATTATTAATGAAAGAAAAGCTGAGGGTAGTGAAAATAAGGAGCTTATTTTTTGCTGTTCTCCACAGAGCCTTCAGTTATAGCTTTGGATCTCTTGGAATTCCTTCTGCAGACTCCAGGACTCCAAGTTCACATTTGGTTTCTCTGCTTCCCTGAGAATATTCTCCTGTTTAGAGAGCGAAGTACTTAGGCTTAACTTATGTGAACTTTAACTCCAAAATGTAGTTTAGATGATAAATTTACTTATCCATGCAATTGGTTTTTTAAATTGATAGCTTCTTCAGGCATTTGGAAAAAGTACCTTTCTGCTGACAGATCAGAGCATTCTGGGAGCTATGGTTTGGATAGGAAATGTGGCTTATGTGTTGAAGCCTTGATGCCCAAAATGTAGCAACAGTCAAAGATAGGACTTTGGTGAAGTGATTCAACCATAATTTGACTTCATCAATGGGGGTATCCATCAATAGATTACTGCTTTCCACCTAAGGATCTCATGCATTGGTGCACTGTTAGGAGGCGGTGGAAACTTAGAAAGTGGGGCCTGGATGAAAGGACTGGGTCCTTGGGAATGTGCAGAGGGGAACTATATCTTAGCCCCAGGGCCTCTTTCTCTTCTGCTCCCCCTTTTCTTTTTTCTTGCTTACCAAAACGAGGAGAGTAGTTCTGTTTCTCTACACCCTTTATCCATGATGCTCTGCTTCACCACAGGCCCAGAGCAAGGGGTCAAGCAAGAAGGAGCTAAAACTGCTGATATGATTGAGGAAAAATAAATTATTCATCTTTCAAGCTCATTTTCTCAGGGTTTTGTCACAAGGATGAAAAGCTGGCCAGTACACTGGGTTGTAAGTGAAGTCCTGAGCATTTGTGGAAGCCAGGTCAAGCCCAGGATAATGAGAACCCCTCTCTTGGGTCTCCCCAGAGGGAATCAGGTTTGGTAAAGTAGCCTATGATCATGGTATGTCACAAATCCACAGAGTGCCATCTTGGGATGACTGCATGTGACCAAGGAAAAGCTGGACCCCTTGGTTATCTCTTTCAATGGAGCTATAAGGCTGTCCACTGTGAATAAGGCACCTACTGCACTATTGGGGAAGCTGGAATTTGGAAGACTTAAGAAAACTGTATAAGCCTAAGAGCAGCCCCTGGGGGACTGAGTGACCAGTAGGTGTATCGAGGCCAGGTAGGACTTGGTCAGGTGTACCTCTAGATGGGTATAATTCAAAAGGCAGATAGGCAGAAAGGGAAGTCCTATAGCCCCTTAATACCTTAGCTTTACTCTCAGTTCCTGAGGAACTATTAAAAATGGTCTATACGCCAAGGAAGGTATGTAAGCCTTAGGAAAAGAGGAAATTAAAAAGAGACTTTGGTAGTATTTAGAAAACAAACCTGTCCCTCCTTAAGGGACACAGAATAAGGCTATAAAAACCCTTCACGTTTTTTTCCATGTGAGAAGAGATGCTATATGGGGAGTGGTCATTCAAATTTTCACAGACCTAGGATGAGTGACAATCACCAACAGGTCTGTAAAGCTTACCAACTCTGTGGGTACAATAACCCTGGCAAGCCCCAGACCACTTGCTTCATTGGAACCTATACAGAGAGGAGAGACACAGTTGGGGAGGACTGGCAATTAGACTTTACCCACATGCCACCATGTGCTTCCTTTAAACCAATATTGGTTCTAGTGACACATATACAGGCTGATATCGAGATAGTCAAGGTACTTCTCAAGGAAATCATCCTCTGGTTTGGACTACTCCACTACCTTCAGAGTGACAATGGCCTTCTACCTCTCAAATAACTCAGGGTGACAAAACTTTGAGGAATAAGTACCATTTGCATTTTGTTTTTCTAGCTCAGCCCACCCTGAGGACAGGGCTGGTGTGGCATGTGGTACTGGGGATTGAACCTCGGTCCCCTGCACCTGATTAAGCTTGCCTAAGCAGATGCTTTAGATTGCTGAGCTATTTCACTGGCCTGTCATCTGAATTCTACATGAAGACCTCAGTTTTCTGGAAAAGTAAAAAAAAAGCCAACCAGACCCACAAACGTAATCTGGCAAATCTTTGCTAAGAGAATTCTTACTCTTAGGTCCGGTTATTGCCAATAGCCCTCATGAGATGCTCAAAACACTAAAAAAAGAAAGAAAAAAAAAAAAAAAACTGGACCAGATATGAGTTCCTTTGAGATGTTGTATGGGAGGCCTTTCCTGTCTTCTGTTATGGTTGTAGATCCAGAGACCACAAGACTCTTACAATATCTTATGAATTTGGGCCCAGGGCAACAGGTTATCCAACTGCATGGAAACAAAGTCTTGCCTCTTTCTGGTCTTGGGGGGAACACCTAGCATCCATCCTGGAGACCAAGTGCTCATTACAACTCAGAGAGATGAGATTCCTGCAGACTAATCAAAGCAAAAATGGAAGGGCACTTTTTGTTTAATTTTGCCACCCCCAATGTGGTTAAGGTGGCAGAGATAGCTAGATAGCTTTACCTTTCTAGAATAAGGACAGCTTCGCCTGAACTGAGGAAAAACATCACCAAAAAGAAGAGAGCTACTCCTGTGAACCCCGAGAAGCTCTAAGTCTCCTTGTCAAAAAACAAGGCTCATGTAGCTCTGGGTGCAGATTAGTAGAGTCACTAATGACTAATGCACTACAGGCTGACTGGGAGTCTGTATGGGGGCTTCTGTTGTTAGTTATATCCATAATGTGGATAATCTTGCTAGAGATATGACTCTCCTGTTCTTTGTAGTCTATTACTACTCTATGACATTCTTTCTTCTCCACAGAAAGCATAGACATCTCTAAGGGCTAGACCTTGCCTAGTCTACCCATTAAGTCAGAGCAGAAAATACTCTGACCTGCTTGCCTCTTTTCACATTTGGGCTCTGTATCAACAACCTAATAGTAAGTTTTATCTGCCCAAGGCTTCCAATGGTGATCCAGACTACAGCCCATGGCTATTCTGATGAATTCATCACGCTTTCTCCCCTTGAACAAGCAGCTGCACCCCTCTTCATACACAGGCATTGACTCCTTTCTTACTATCTTCTAACAGGTTTTTCAACCCAGTTGGTGAGCCTAAACACCCCAAGGCAGTTGGAGAGAGAGACCATAATCTGAGATGGTCAGACCATCTCAGCAGGTAGGACCTATAAGCTCTTCCAGTTGGAATTAGCTGAGGAAGACAGAGGCCTCCACACCCTCAACATCCATGAATAATTATGGGGATTTATGTTTCTCAGGGGGGCAGTAAGGCAGGAGATTAGGGCGTGGCCAGCTGGCTAGACAAGTGGGCGTGATCTGTCAGTCATGGAGATCTGCAAACGTGCACATAAAACAGTTCCCTACAGTTGGGACTATCCAGAAAGTTCTGGCTTCAATTCTTCTGGCATGAGGAGAATCGCCAGATAGGACGGCATAGATCTGATGTCAGCCTAAGTAGTAGCGGATACAAAAGACTTCCAACACGGGCCTCGTGGCCACTGTACCCTTTCTTTGCCTGGTGGTCTGTCTTCCATGTGCAGAGCATACTTCCTACCAGGGATTGGCTCACACTTGCTCTGCAGGGTGTGCTCCTTTTCCTACCTTTACTAAATGTGACATCTCACTACCTTTTGCATATTTCTCGCCCAATTCTTTTTGTTCAGGACAACAAGATCCCAGAAAGAGCCCACAGCACCCTAGCACCTTGGCAATGGTAGCATGGACGTCTTTTTCCCCTTAGACTTAACAAACAGCAACATTTCAGCATGCATGCATCAAAATTTATATAGAATAAAAGAATACCAAAAACTTCTCTGAGGCTTTTTCTAGTTCCATGCTTTCTTCTCTTTGCAAAAGCGACTGCCATTCTACTGTTGATACTAACACTTTACAACCACATTTTTCTTTGTTTTGGTAAAGACTACTCTTTATTGGTGTAATCAATAAATATTGATCCCCAAAGAAAAACTCAGTTATTTATCATAGTACTGGTCCACAGAGACAACTGGAACTGAGCCACGTGATCACTGATTTGACTGAAGTCATTCTGGCTTCTTGGAAAATGATGCTATAGCCAGCTGGTATATGGCATACGCCATTCACCCACTGTAAGGATCATAGTGGCTCTGTACGAAAGGGCATCAGCTACTCTACCCTTTAGATGCACTGAAATGCCATTGTCCTCCTGAAAAGCTTTTGTTTCTGTGGAACTTTATTTTCAAAATGCCTGCGTGAAGCAGTGCTGATGGTCCTCTGAGAAAGCTGTCGGAGAGCCAGCAGATTCCGCAGCATCGTGCCGGGTCACAGCCCACCAACCGTGACCACAACCACATTTTTCCATGTGCACATGTAACACACCACCTTATCTCATGTCTTATAAGAGGCACTAATGGCAGTGTTGCTATCTTTTGGGTCCTGTAGAGATGCTTTCCAGGTTGTTGGTGTTCTGAACAAAGAATGAGACAGGAGATGCAGAACAGCTAGGAGAGACTTGAGGGTACAAAAGAAATACGCTTTGCAGAGTGACAACGGGACAGTGAAAAATGCTCACGGCAGACACAAGGATAATGGTGGAGTGAGATAGCTCAGTGGTCTAAGAGCCTGTCTGACAAGTGCAAAGACCTGGGTTCTATCTCCTGTAGCTCATGCCATGTGAGCCCCACCCCAGACCCACCAAGTGGGCCACCAAAACTGGGAGTGGTGGCTCATGCCTGTAGTCTCAGTGCTGGGGAGGCTAAAACAGGAGGATCACTATGAGTCTGAACTACATAGTGAGACCCTGTACCAAATACATAAATTAAAAATATAATTAAAGGATAATGGTCGAAGTCTTTTGTGAGAATCTCTCTCTCTCTCTCTCTCTCTCTCTCTCTCTTGGTGGGACCAGGATTCAAACTCATGACCTTGCACTTGCCA
This sequence comes from Myocastor coypus, assembly GCA_004027025.1. Classification (NCBI taxonomy): domain Eukaryota; kingdom Metazoa; phylum Chordata; class Mammalia; order Rodentia; family Myocastoridae; genus Myocastor; species Myocastor coypus. The sequence goes on from PVJA010030838.1 coordinate 18,529, forward strand.
GGCAGGCACTTGTGCCATGGAGCTATCTCCCCAGCCCCAAGTGGAAGTCTTTTGTATATTGAGGCCCTAGACTATTTCTTCTTCATGCAGATAAGGCCTTTAGTTTGATTGATGTATCAGAAACTCACTTGGCCTGATGTCAGATTTAAACTTTCTTATCTAAGGTTTTCTTGGTTTCTGAGCCAGATATAAATGAAGCATGAAAATGGCACTTTTCTGATTGGTCTCTGTACTGGTTGACACGTTGTGTCAACTTGAGATGTTAAAAGCTTAACTGAATCGGCTCAGCAAACTCCACATTCTAGGGTGAGCATGGAGGCCTCACCCTAGGGTGTAGAGGGCCCACCCTAGAGTGACTCCTCACAAAAAGGATATGAAAAGGGACCTGAGGAAGGACGGAGTGTTCCACATCTTCCGAGGAGGTCTGGTCTTTGCAGTCAGTGTGGAAAGAAGGGAGAGAGCCTTGCTAGAAGCTGTAGCTGCTGCTCCTCCCTTTGCTTTTTGCTATCTTCTGTTGCTTTAAATGGCTGCCCTCTGCCATGTGCCTTGAAGCCAGCAGAGTAGGGCCTGAAACCTCCACTAACTGTGAGCTAAGTAAACCTTTTCTTCCTTAATTTAGGGTAGTGGGTATTTTGTCCCCTCAATGAGAGAAAAGTTATGAAGACAGTCCCAGTGCTGGGTTTTGGACCTGCATAGTCACCCTGGGTCCTGTTCTCGGCCTGTGTTCTGGGTTCCATGTCCAGCTGGTCACACTCACTCGCTCATCCAGCTTTCTTCTGTCCCAATCTTTTACTTCATCGATACCATAAATAAAGCATGAATCCAGCAAATAAACAGGTTATATATAGACCCTGGGATAGATCTGGCTCTTACAAATGTTTCACTTTTAAAATTACTGAGCTAAGCCGGGCGTGGTGGCTCACGCCTGTAATCCCAGCACTTGGGAGGCTGAGGCAGGAGGATTGGTGCGAGTTCGAGACCAGCCTGGGCTACAAAAGTGAGCGCAGGACCAGCCTCAACTGCATAGCGAGACCCTGTCTCAAAAAAAAAAAAAATAAAAAAAATAAAATAAAATAAAATAAAATTACTGAGCTATTGTGTAATTCCCTCTACCCTTCCTAACATACCTGGTACTGAGGACCAAACTGAGGGCCTTTACACCAATTCACAACCCTCCTCCTCCTTTTGAGACACGTTCCTGCTAAAATTCTAAATTGACCAGGCTGGGCTTGAACTTGTGATCTTTCTGCTACAGTTTTCCTATGTTCTGGGATTATAGGTGTGTACCACTGTTCCTGGCTTTCAAGCAGTTTTTCAGGAGTGGCTAAGCCATTTTATATTTCCACCAGTAATATCTGGGTTCTTGTTTAAGCATATTTTCAACAATACTTGATAGACATTAATCTAGATTAATTAATCTAGATTATAGCTATTGTAGCTGATGTGTTATAGTAAGCCACTATAATATCATTTTGTATTTCCCTAATGACTAAAGATCATGTGTTTACTAGCTATAGTGTATTTTCTTTGGTGCAATGTATATTTCTAACTTATGTGTAGTTTTATTAATTGGCTGTGTTCTTGGTATGAAGAGGATTATGTATTGAGCACGGCAATTCTATTCCTAGGTACCTACACAGTAGATATGATAACATGTATTCATATATGTATGTTCAGGTACAGATCTTATTTGAGAGCCAAGTGTAGTGAGACATACCTATAATTCCTGAACTCAGGAGGCTGAGACAGGAGATAGCCTGGCCTACAATGTCAGTTCAAGGCCAGCTTTGTCCCCTCCCCCAAAACCAAAACAAAACACCTTATTTTAACGTCCACAGCAACATTATTCATTTAAAAATCTGGAAATAAGATAGATATTATCCATCAACTTGTAAATGAAGAAATTATTGTACAAAGAAATAAGATACTGATACATTCTGTAGCACATCAGAAACATGCTAAGTGAAAAAACCCCAAAGATTGCATAATATGAGTCTATTTATTTAAAATCCAGAAAGGCAAAGCTATAAATAAGTGGTTGCACTTGACTGGAGTGGATATAAACTTTTTTGGATAAATTACATATTCTAAAACTGGACTGCAGTGATGTTTGTAAAGCTTCAAGAACTTACATAATTTATTAAAGGGTTTACAGACAAATTAAATTTATGTTCTGCAATTTATATCTAAATGAGGCTATTTAAAAAACACAAACAAAATGGATAATAGCATCATAACTAAATTTTAACAGAAAATTGGAAAGAATTCTTTTCAATTCCTATTAGGCTAGTATAACTCTGACAATAAAAGAGCAGATAAATAACCTTCAAGAATATAGCTACAAAGATCATTAATAACCTAGTAGCAAATCAAATCTCTCAATAAAGAAAAAGGACTGTTGCTACACCAGAACCCTGAGAATTTATCTGGGGTAAGTGCCAAGTTGATCTAATACTTGGGGAACAATGGATCCATCACCTGAGGTAGTGCAGCCATAGTTCTTCCACCACGGTGTGTGCTCTAGTCTCTGGACTCTGATTATTTTACATAAGAAAGGGAAATTGAGGCAGCAAAGGGAACTAAGGTTGCCAATCAGCTGAACTTGACATGGGAGGCTTTCCTGGACTATGCAAAAGGGTTCAGTGTTATCACAGGGGTCTCAAATGTGGAAGAAGGGAAAGGATTCAGAGTGAGGACATCACTCAGCTCTGCGGGCCATGGGTGGATCTGCAAGTGGAAAGAGTCAGGGCTCACGGAGTGTGGAAATTCTTGTTAGGAGTTAGAAAAGACACGAAAGCTGAGGATTCACTGGTGCTTCCCAAAAAGAACAACATCCCGCTGATGCCTAGGAATACTCACTGTGGATGTTTCGACTATGGAACCATGGATAATAAACCGCGCTGCTGTAAGTCATTAACCTGGATAATTCATTATTGGCACAATAGAAAAATCAACACACCAAACTTATAAGATAAATAAGATAATTATGTAGCCATCTCTTTTTTTTTTTTTTTTTTTTTTGTATTTAGTACAGGCTCAACAGGATCTCACTACTCAGATCGTACTCGTGGTGATCCTCCTGGTTTCAGCCTCCCAAGTGCTGGGATTGCAGGTGTGTGCCACCATGCCCAATCTCAATTGCCATGTCTCAGCATGCCCCGGGGATGGGGCTGGCACGGCATGCTGGGGATCCAACCCCTGTGGCTACACCTGCCTAAGCAGGTGCTTTGGTCAGCTGGGCTATCTGGCCGGCCCTAGCCATCTTAATAGTTGTAGCAAAAACATTTCACAAAACTCCTGATTTATGATAAAAATATTTAGTTTAAACTAGGACTTGATATATATTTTATGACTACAATAGGCAAGTTAATGATGATCAAAGTGTCAATTAACCAGAAGATATACAATTCTAAATTTAAGTGTAACTAATAATATAGGCTTAGAGAAGCAAAAAACTAGAAGAAATAGGAGGAAAAAGCAATGAATTTACTATGGCAGGTATTTCCTACACTTTTTTCTCAGTGATATTTAGAAAAAGTAAATAATAAATAAAGAACTGTAAGACTTAAAAAGTTTGAGTTAATAGACATATGAAGAAGATTCCACCCCCAAAATTTCAGATTATGCTTCTTTCTTTTTTTCTTTTTTGCCCGGCTCAGCCCACCCTGAGGGCAGGGCTAGCATGGCATGTGTTGCCGGGGGTTGAACCGCTGTCCTCTGCACTTGTTTAAGTTTACCTAAGCAGGTGCTTTAGACCATTGAGCTATCTTGCTGGCCCTATGTTTCTCTTTTAGACCACACATGAAATCACTTGTTTAAAAAATATAGTGTTATTTTTATTTTCTTGAAGAGTACTTACATTCTTTTTGTAGATTCTCTATATTCCCTAATAAGAATCGAGCCAGAAGTATGTTTTTTAAAAAATGGTTAAACTTTTGAAAGTTAGGCAATACATCTTTCTGATTCTTTCTTTCTTTCTTTCTTTCTTTCTTAAACCTTGCAGTACCGGGGATTGAAATCAGGACTCTGTGCTTTCCAGGCAGGTATTTATTCTACTGAGCTACCTCCCAAGTAGTTCAGCCTGGCTTTGAAGGGGTACTGATCCTCCTGCCTCAGCTTCTCAATGCTGGGATAACAAGCATGTGTCACCACAGCTGGCTAGCAGTACATTTCTAAATACACATAAGTGCAAAAAGAAACCACAAATAAAATTAGAGGTCATTTGGAGCTGAGTCATAGTGACAATGGTGCTTGGGAAAACTTCTGGTGTGCCCCTGAGGAGCCTGGAGGGAAATTTGTAGCAATGCACGCGTAGTTTAGAAAAGGACAAGACTGAGAGAGTGAATGATCACCACAACATCTCAAAAATTAGGAAAGATTGAGCAGATTAAATTTTTAAAAGTAGAAGAAAGGAGGATATAAAAGGCAGAAATAAATGAATTAGGAGATGAATGTACAACGGAGAAAACAAGAAACTCAGAAGTGGTTTCTTTGAAAAATGTAATACAATTGATTCAACTTGGATTTAGACAGATCAAGAGGGGAAACAGGAAATATGCCAATATTGGAAGTAAAAAGCAGGCCAGTATAGATCCAGTGGACACTAACAAGAAGGCATAAACAACTCTTTGCCAATAAATATAAAAATTTAAGCACGATGGATATTTCTTTGAAAACACAACATCCCAAAATGGACACAAGAAGAAATAGAAGATTGGAAGGGTCATATATAATTTAAAGAAATAGATCCCTAATTGAAAAACTTCCCACAAAGAAAACACAGGGTTCAAATGGCCTCACCAGAATGCTTCCATATACTTAAGGAAGAAATAAGTCCACACAGTTCTTCCAAGGAGCCACACAAAGGGAGATAGCTCTTTTCTCATTTGATAAGGGCAGTAGAACTTTGATAGCAAACCTGACAAGGACATTTAACAAAAAGAAGATAAAGAAGTAAGGCAGGCTGGCCAGATAGCTCAGTGGATTAAAACACTTGCTTTGGCAGACTCAGGGACAGGGGTTTGGTTCCCCTGGCTCCTCATGCCGTCCTGGCCCTGCCCCTGGGGCACACTGAGCGGGCACACTGAGACAGCAGTTGAGACTGGTTGTGGTGTTGCATGCCTGTAATCCCAGCGCTTAGGAGGCTGAAGCCAGGAGGATCACTACGAGTCTGATCTCTGTAGTGAGACACTGTAGAACCTGTACTAAATACATTAAAAAAAGAAGTAAGATTAATCTTTCTAATGAACACAGATATAAACATCCTAAACAAAATATTCTTAGATAAAATTCTGTTATGTATAAAAAGTCTGATGTATTATGACCAGGTTGAGCTTAATCCCACCCAGGAAGGTTTTGGTTAACATTGTTCTGTAAAATGACAATTGATCATTTATCCCAAAATTGGGGGTGAAAATAATACACACTGACATCTTTACTTTTATCCAGTACAGTTAGACAAGGGCAAGAAATAAAAGACCAACTACAGAGGAGAAAATTAAAATGTTACTCAAAGGCAATGTGCTTCTGTGTGTGGAAAACCTCAAGGGTCTTCCTATATTTTATTTTATTTTATTTTTTGTCTTTTTGAGACAGGGTCTCACTGTGCAGTTCAGGCTGGCCTTGAGCTCACTTTTTGTAGCCCAGGCTGGTCTCGAACTCGCACCGATCCTCCTGCCTCAGCCTCCCGAGTGCTGGGATTACAAGCGTGAGCCACCACGCCCGGTCTTCCTATAAACAACTGAATTAGTAAGAAAATTTAGTAAGATCATTGGACACAAGATCTATACACAAGGATGATTGTATGTCTACCCACCAAGAACTATTAGAAAATGAATTTAAGGGCCAGACAGATAGCTCAGCACCTGCTTAGGCAGATGTAGCGGCTGGAGTTGGGTCCCCAGTGTGGGGATCGCAGAAAAGATGGGACTTGGGTCTTAGGAAGTGATCCATGAAAGAAACTGAATGCAGAGATACAGGAGTTGCAAGGGTACAGGGGAACCACAGCCGTTTTTGTTGTTTCTTTTTTTAATTTTATGGGCTGAACGTAACTTGAGGATTTTGGGTGAATTTGGACAAGAAGCACCATGCTTTGAAGTGGATTGAAGCAGTGATTTTTAAAACAAAGGAAGCAGAACTGAATATCTGAAATTTTTAATCCTTTCTTTACAGGTTACCAGATCACTTTTGATGAAGAAAACTGTAGAAAGTTAGTAACTGCCACGAGTGAACGCCAGGTGGTGGCACGTGTCAATTTTCCAGAGTCCTGCTTTGCGGGATGTCTCAATGCACTGCTTGGGGTCTCTGCTCACACTTGCTGGAATCATTTGTGGCAGATTTTAGTCCACAAGTCTCTTTTCCCCATATTTCTTTGTAAACTCTTAAGCATTCTTACAGAATTTTTTACGGTCCTTAGAGTATTCTTCAGCTAGGTCAGCCCGGAGCGGGTGCTCGGGCTGGGCATCATTCACCAGTGCAATGAGGGACTGGATTACTTGGTCGGTCTTGGTCGCTGGCTTCCAGTTCTCAGCACTAATTACTGGCAGGCAAACTTGCCCTTTTTTCATCAATGTTTGGGTGATAGATCTTTGTTTATATGTGATCTTTGGGCCTGGCGGGATGGCTCAGTGGTCTAAAGCCCCTGCTTGGGAAAGCTTGGGCGGCTTCAGGGACTGTGGTTTGATCCCCGGCACCACATGCTGCGACAGCCTTGCCCTCAGGGCAGGCTGAGCCGGCCATAAAAATGATTTTTTTTAAATTATTTTATTTATTTATTCATTTTCTTGTTTCAGAAAATTTGTTTATTCACTCATTTTTATGGCCGGCTCAGCCTGCCCCGAGGGCAGCGCTGGCACAGCATGTGGTGCCGGGGATCGAACCGCGGTCCCTGAAGCCGCCCAAGCTTTCCCAAGCAGGGGCTTTAGACCGCTGAGCCATCCCGCCGGGCCCCCATAAAAATGATTGAATAAACAAATAAAGGTTCTGAAGCAAGAA
>PVJA010030839.1:0-25455 GCA_004027025.1 Myocastor coypus
TAGCCCAGGCTGGTCTCGAACTCGCACCAATCCTCCTGCCTCAGCCTCCCGAGTGCTGGGATTACAGGTGTGAGCCACCACGCCCGGCTTGTTTATTTGTTTTTATGGCCGGCTCAGCCTGCCCTGAGGACAGGGCTGGCGCAGCATGTGGTGCCGGGGATCGAACCGCAGTCCCTGCAGCTGCCTAAGCTTTCCTAAGCAGGCGCTTTAGACCACTGAGCCAGCCTGCCGGACCAAGGCCCCAGTTCTTGTAGAAGTTACTTTCACTCCTCCACTTTAAGCCATCTGACAGTCACCCTGAGTCTCCAACTCCCTGAAAGGATGTTTCCCAGAAGCAAGCCTACAGCTCCCCACAGCAAAGGATGGTCTAACCCTGAGACCCAAAAAGACTGGGGTCATAGCAGCTGAGCAAAGACCCCCACACCCCCCAACTGCACCCCTCCTCCAGGCATGCACAACTGATAAATTACTTAACACCCCATGCCTCAGTTTCCCCATCAGTGCCTCCACCAGAGTTGCTCTGGAAAAGCATGGTGCATGGCCATCCCAGTGGACAGTAAACCTGGGCCACAGTTTTGATGAGACATTTACACTCAGATTAAGAGAGCAGTAACAAAGAATGAGGGCTGGCCAGATAGCTCGGCGGAATAAAGTGCCTTCTTAGAAAGATGGGGGCTGGGGGTTCAATCCTCAGCCTGCTGTGCCAGGCCCACCCCTGGAGCGCACTGAGACAATGACTGAGACTGGGCGTGGTGGTGCATGCCCATAATCCCAGCACTTGGGAGGCTGGGAAACAAGAAGGGTCACTGTGAGTCCGATCTGTGTAGCAAGACCTTGCAGACCCTGTACTAAATACATTTTTTTTAAAAAAAAAGAAAGAGAATAGTAAAATACACAAGGTCTGAAGGAGGTTGTGTGGACTTCCAGCCTCTGGTGACCTTGGGCAAATCTCTGGTCCCTCGGTGCAATCAGGAGGTCACATGTGTGCTCGGCACTGGCCACACAGGTCCATGCATGAGGCTTGCGCTCATAGTGACCCGGCCACGCGCTTTCTGGAGACCGCAGCCTGATCTAGGGCAACACTGCTACAGGCAGCCAGGATCATGCGCGGACGTGAGTGCGCACACACCACAGTCTGGATGAGCTCTCCTGCACACTCTTCTCATCATCAGCTCGGCTGCCCCTTCCTTAGGACGACAGCCGCGCCACAAACTAGGTGACGCCCCCTCCTGTCACCGTCACCCCAGCAAGGACTGCTGTCACTTAAGCAGCAGCTGCCTCCGTGGAGTGCCGGTCACAGCCCCAGGTGCTCATATGCTTCATCATCCCTCCTGCAGGTAGGAGACAGGGCCGGAAGTGGGCCCAGGGCCCCAGGGGCCTGGAGCGCTTCGCTTTGCTGCGTGGAAGCCTCTGTCCTTCACAGAGCAGGGATTTGGGCTCCAGCACAGCTATTCTCAGCAGATGCTACTGCCCAGCTGTCCCCACGTCCAGCTGTCCCCGACACCCAGGGGGACCCTCAGGTAATCTCTCCCTGCTGCCCAACCCTGCAGGGTCCCAGGCCTGTAGACCAGTTGTTTCAACAGCTGCTAAAATCCAGGTCAAAAGTCTCTGGCGCCTGCCGTGGCTATTTTCCTAAATTTTTCCCCTCTGCTGCAGCCTAGCCCTCCAGGACCATGCCCTCCCCAAATCCCCCAGCTGTTGAGGCACAGGAAACTGGGACAGCAGCTTCATCCTTCCAAGGGTCATCTGAAACGTCACAGCAAGGTGCCTTGGTGTCCTCATGAGGCCACCAAGCTTCAGCTCGGAAACAGCTGAGGTTTTCTCACTTTCCCTCCCCTCCAGGCAGACCTGGCTGTCAGTGCTCTCAGACCTGGGCTCCCCAGACACAGTGGCACAGAAGCAGCCCTGTGAGCAGCTGGTTCTCACAACAGCGCAGCCCGCACACAGGAGACGGCGTCCTGTTCAAAGCAGAAGTGACAGAAAGGGCCAAGGGACATTGAGGAATGGTGGCAGCTGGGGGTGTTGTCCAACAGTGGGGGAGGAGAACTGGGGTGCCCTTGCCATGGCCAGAATATGGGGCCCTAGGGACAGGCCTTGAATCCTTGCCACATCTCAGCTGGCAGGTGCCTCAGTCTACAGATTAAGAAATAAAAAGGGCTAAGGATGTAGCTCAGTGCAAAGGCTTTAGGGTTAATCTTCAGTACCCCCCAAAATCAATCAATCAATCAATCAATCAATCAATCAATCAATCAATTAAAATAAAACCAAGGAATGTAATCTTTGGCCTGTTTCCAAAGGAAATGATTCAGAAACTAATCTCAGGGCTCTGAAATCACAAGTATTTCTGCACACCATGGTCAAGGAGTCACTCCCCACTTTTTTTTTTTTTTTTTTTTTTTGGTGGGACTGGGGTTCAAACTCACGACCTTGCACTTGCCAGACAGGCACTTGTGCCACGGAGCTATCTCCCCAGCCCCTTCCCCACCTTTATAAGTATTTTTCCAGGTCAAATGGGAAAGAGTTGGTCAGGTGCAACCTGCAGGAACACAGGGTTCAAGAAAGCGGGCAAGGAATCTGCTCTGAAAAAGCAGGAGGGGCTTCCGGGACCCAGGACGCCCAGGGCACCTCTGTTCCCATCCACGGCTCCTGGGGGAGGGGTCCTAGCCAGGAGCGCCCCGGGAAGGCTCCACAGAATGCAGGCCCATGGGACCTTGTTAGTTATTATGAAAAAGATGTCAACCTCTCAGTTCAAACAAGAACAGCACCTTGACCAGTGGTAAGCTACTTCCTCCGGGGATCCCGCAGGGCCTTTGCTATGCTAATGAGCGGCGGAACCTGGAGTTCGAGTGGCGGACCCCAGGATGCCTCCATCCTAGCCCCGCCCTGCTGCAGAGCGAGGAACACCCCAGAACTGGGGACCGAGCCCAGAACCTCTACACTGAACCGCACCCTAGCCCCTATAAAAACTTTGCCAGGATATCCTTAAGTCACTAAGTGCACCAGGCTGAGCTGAAATTTGCATGCCTCCTGCCTCAGCCTCCCAGAGTGTGGGGATGACTGGGCTGCAGCACCACCCTCCGTGAGATCTCTCGGGACAGCACACAGCCAGAAGCAGGACAGGACGGCCCTGCAGCCAAGCACCCCGCCTCACCCCCCCCCCCAGCCTCAGCCAGCCAGTGGCTTTGCGTTGCCTGCGTCTCTTCCTCCAGGTTGTGGGGTCCAAGTTCTGCCCCCCCACACACACTATGGACAGAAATGTTCCATAAACATCCAGCAGCCTTCTGACTGGGTCCCTCCATACCCACCTCAGAAAAGCCCCAGACAGGTCACAGAAGAGCAGATACGGGTCTCCAGAGCAGCCCTCAGGGGAGCTCCCCAGATCTGCTCAGCCACACCCCAAGGGGGTGCTGCTGCCTCTGTACCCTCAGCCCTTTTCCCTGATGGAGGTGCCTTGCCTCCACCTGCCACCCGCCTTGCACAGGTACCAGGGGACCATGACGAATGCTGGGGGTCCTCACCCTGGAGAGAGCAGAGCTGAATGCCCATGGAGAGCCAGGGCCAGCCCTGGTCAGGCTGTGCTGGCTTGGCTACTGCCAGCCCGGGAAGATGGATAGCACCAGCACAGCCGAGATGAGCAGTCGGAGGTGCCCCGCCCTACTGCAGCCCCAAGGCTACCCCGGCTTCTCCTCGCCACCTCCTGCCACAGGAAAATTTAGGATGTGGTTTGGGGAGGCGAGGGTGGGGCTGGCCTTGAAGGGATGCAGGTGACCTTGGAAGCCCATGCTGGGGAAGGAAGAGCTGAATCCCAGCAAGTCATTCACAGCGATGCTTGGAGCTGGGCTGGGCAGCGCTGGCCTAGTAATATCAGCTCTCCATGAGGCTGAGGCAGGAGGATCACCATGTTCAAGTCCAGCCTGGGCAATTTAGTGGGACCCCGGCTGAAAATTTAAAGAAATTAAAAAGCACTGGGGAGCAGCTCAGTGTGAAGCCCGGAGTTTCTCTCAGTGTCTTTAAAAAACCCACAGGCTCAGGGCCGACACCCCCTCCCAGGGCAGGCGACCACGACGAAGGATTCCGGCCAGCGCCATCCCTGCCAGCCCCTCGGGCCAGGGCTGAGCTCATGCTTTGGGAGGCAGCCACCGAGCCACTTCCCAGGGCAGATGCCAGCGTACACGAAGGCCCCATGTCCCTCAGGCCTCCCAGGCCCAGCCTCGGACTGGGAGGGGCCCCATGCTCCAGAGCACAGCCAGCCAGTCCCAGGATGGGTAAGGGAGCCCAGAACAATGGCAGGGGCTATGCAGGGGGCTCCGGCCACTAGGACAGGACAAAGGCAGCCCCCTCATCCCTCCCCACAGCCTGGGCTCTGGCACAGACCCGAGAAAGCAGCTGTGAGGGGGGCAGGGAAAGGGTTGCAGGGCAACGGGCAGCCTGGGCCACTGTCGACCCTTTGCCAGAGTAAGGGAATGGCTCCCCCGACATCCCCCTCTGCAGTCAGACCACTCGGCTCCCACGCCCTCGGCCTGCAGCCACCTAGCTGTGTGACACCATGTGGTCCCCGTGCGGTCCCTCCGGGAACTGTCAGGTCAGCTCAGTGATGTCCGACAGCACATGGCAGCAACACGGGGCACCGCCTGTGGAGTGCAGTGTCACTGGGAGACTTGGTGAGGGAAGCTGCAGGAGCCAAGGAGCCCCACCCTGCAAAGCCAGCACTAGGCAGCTGAAGCCTGGCCTGGGCAACTTAAGGACTGATGCAGAAGCTGCCTGATGGGATTTTTAATTTTTTATACAAAATGCTTTATGCATTTTTTAATGGCATGGCATGTGGTACTGGGGCTCAAACCCAGGTCCTGAGCTTCCCAGGAAGATGCTTAGACAGCTGAGCTGACTCCCCAGCCCCACAAATTTTTTTTTTTTTTTTTGTGGGACCAGGGTTCGAACTCACGACCTTGCACTTGCCCAGCAGGCACTTGTGCCTCGGAGCTATCTCCCCAGCGCCCCCACAAAATTTTTTAAAGGGCTGAAAATACAGCTTAGTTTTGAAGTCCTGGGTTCAAACCCTATCCCTAAACAAACAATAAAAACTATGACATAAGCTGGGCGTGGTGGCTCACGCCTGTGATCCCAGCCCTTGGGAGGCTGAGGCAGGAGGATCGGTATGAGTTCGAGACCAGCCTGGGCTACAAAACTGAGCTCAAGGCCAGCCTGAACTGCATAGTGAGACCCTGTCTCAAAAAGACAAAAAATAAAAAAATAATAAAAATAATAAAAAAAAAATAATAAAAACTATGACAACCAGCCAGTGTGGTGGCACATGCCTGTAATCCCAGGACTTGGAAGGCCAAGGCAGGGGGATCACTGTGAGTTCGAGACCAGCCTGGGCTACAAAATGAGTTCAAGGCCAGCCTGAACTGCATAGCAAGACCCCGTCTCAAGAGAAAACTACCACAACCTCCTAAGCCTAACAACAAAGACTGGAAGGGAATCAAGCATAGGCAGGGGGCAGCTTCAAGGGGTGCTTCTTTTATCAAATTCAAATCTGTCTTGAGATTAGGGGTGGATGAACTGGGTGTAGTGGCACATGCCTGTGATCCCAGCACGGAGGAGGCTGAGACAGGAGAATCATCTGAGTTTAAGGCCAGCCCAGAGAGAAGGGGAGAGAGAGAAAGAGAGGGAGACAGAGAGACAGAGAGACAGAGACAGAAAGACAGAGACAGAGACAGAGAGACGGGGAGGGAGGAAGAGAGGATGAGAGATTACAGATGGGTAAAGACTAAGAAATTAATGTGTGGGAGGTTGAGTGTCATGATTCTGGGGACAGTACCCAAGGCCTTGTGTATGCTGAGCCTGTGCTTTGCACTGACAGGGTCAGCCACCAGCCTACAGCACCTAGTATCACAGGGGTCACCCAGCTCCCCTGGGTACCCAGCAGGCACAGAGTGAGGAAGGGCAAGGTTCTAGGTCACAGCCACGATCCAGGCCTCCCATGATGGGGATTCACAGCCCAGCACAGGTCAGGCCCGCTGCTGGGCCTGTACACGGCGCTCCTCTCTGCCTCTGTGCCTCCCCGACCCCCACACTCACAGCCCCACTACGGAGGCTCGAGGCTCGGGCCCGGTGTCCCCAGGCCCCCTGCTGGAGGCAATCTGCCTGCTACAGCCGGCGCCCACCGGCCTCACAGCGCATCCCTCCTGCGCACTGTGCTACCCCGAGGCTGGGCCTTTGCACCAGCTGCACCAGCGCCTGGAACGCCTCCCTCTCACCCTCACACTCCACTCATGCATCTGTCCCTTCCCGGATGATCGTGGCCTTTCCCTGGCCATGTGACCTCCCAGTCCTGGTCAGGCCCCAGCTACAGGATCTCAGCACACTCAGTGCCCCCCTAAGTATTGGAATTCCAGGATGGGATGGAGACTAGAGCTCTCTAAGCAGAGCGGTCCAAGTATATCAGCAAGCAGGCCCTCGAGGTCTAACTGTCCAGCGACCGCAGGGACATGGACCTCTGCCAGGGGAGGGAAAGGGCAGTGAAAATGATTAAGATGTGTTCTGTACCCATACCATCGCCCCGCAAGGAACGTAACCACTATTGCACATATAGACTAATATGAATTTTCAAAGGTTTAAAAAATTTTCTCAAGCCAGGCACAGTGACACACATTTGTAATCTAAGTACTCAGGAGGCTGAGGCAGGAAGATTGCCATGAGTTCAAGGCCAGCATGAGCTACATAATGAGTTCAAAACTAGCCTGAATTATGTAGTGAGACTGTTTCAAAACATTTTTTTTCAATGAACAGAGTATCTTACAACCAAACGGAGGGCACATAAATTTCTCATGACATGAAAAATTAATCTTTGTACCTATTTATTTCCAAGCAAAATATGAGCTTTCAAGTCACTTATGCTGCAAAGCATAAGGAAGCATACCAAGGAAGATCACTTATTTATTTATTTGGTCCAGGGTCTTGCTACACAGCTCAGACTTGTAGCGATTCTCCTGTCTCAGCCTCCCCAGCACTGGGATTACAGACGTGCACCACCGTGCCTGGTCTCAGTGGCCGGCTTGGTGCAGGGCTGGCACAGCATGTGGAACCAGGGTCCTTGCCCTTGCCAGGCAGGTGCTTAGACCACCGAGTTCCCTCCCCAGCCCAACTGCAGATGCAAAGTCTCCTGGGGGAAGCAGGGAGACACACATCTGAGCTAGACAAGGTGAGGCACACACCTAGAATCCCCACTCTGGGAGGCTGAGGCAGGAGGATCACATTCAAGTCCAGCATACACCAATTCCACATGATGAATGTAATCTATATGTCCTATGAACATGAGCCATTGAAACCAATATGCTGGGGATGCAGCTCAGCTTAATGGCCCTGGGTTCAATCCTAGCACCACCGATAAATAAGGAATATAAAGAACCAAAGAACAGTTGCCTCTGTACTGTCTTTGTTCCCTGAAGACACAATGTAGGAAGTACTTCCACAGCCTTTACAAGGCAGCAGGCCCTACAGCTCACCTACAGCTGATCCAGAGGTACCTTGGGGAATAGCTGGGTAACCAGGGGGAACAAGGGCATCCCCAAAGATTCCAGCAAGGCCCGTCACTGTGTCTGAAGAGTGACACCTGTGCCCTCCTCAAGACAAAGGCACGCAAGGGAAAGGCAGTGGTAAAGGGAAAAGGACAAAGCCGCGGAGGCTGGTGGGAAGACACGGCAATAGGTAGAGCTTGCACCCTGGCTGGGCTTTCGTGGGTGAGAGGCTGAGTATTATGGTTTGTGCCCAGTTGTCCCCCCAGACCCTCATGCAGTCATGCGGCAGGGATTTCTAGAGTTTGAGACTAACTCATGATCCACTGGATTACGTGTTCTAGTACTGCTGGGATTATGGGTGTGGTCTGAGGTGGATATCCTGAGGCAGAGAGTCTGAACGCAATATAAAAAGACAGAGAAACAGACTCTGCCTCTGTTGCCTCTGTTGTTACTGTTCTACTGCCATGAACTGAATGCTCTTTGCCCTATTCCAGTCTGCTTAGGAGGTGGCTGAGTATGGACTGAAACCCCCAATAACTGTGAGCTAAATAAACCTTTCCAAATGGCCTCTGGAGCTGGTAGAAGGACTTATTTGAGAAGAGGCAGATGGGCTGTTGTATAAAGATCTTGCCTCTTTTATTGACCTTGCAAATAATTACATGCTTCCGTACCGTTGGTGCATGACCAGATTTGTGGGTTCCTGGAACCTCGGGTGGCAGGACCGAAAAGTCATGGCTGAGTTCTTGGGGCCACCAAGAGACCAACAAATTCCTACATTTAGCACCTGCAACAGGGACCCCCGTACGAAGCCTACAAGGTCTCACTACACAGATTGGACTCACAGTGATTCTCCTGTTTTCAGCCTCCCAAGTGCTAGGATTAGAGGCACACACCACCATGGCCAGTCTCAGTCCCCTGCTTCACATACATATGGTATTTCATTATGGTTAGTCCCATGGTGTATTAAACGTATTCATGATTCTAGACATACAGGTCTTCTAAAATGTAAAACAAAAATTACTCATTGTGATAAGACTTTTCTCTCAGATTCAGATCTCTGTTTTTAACAAAAAACTTATGATGTATATCCTATTAGAGAATGACAAGTTAGGTAAAAGCTTCTTATGTATTATGTAGATATGATTGGTTAAAAGATTTATATTATGTCAAAATGAAAATGTAAGTATGTCAAATTTCTTTGTAAAAATATGTAACCGTTGGGGGCCCGGCGGGATGGCTCAGTGGCCTAAAGCGCCTGCTTGGGAAAGCTTGGGTGGCTTCAGGGACTGCGGTTTGATCCCCGGCACCACATGCTGTGCCAGCCCTGCCCTTGGGGTGGGCTGAGCCGGCCATGAAAATGAGTGAATAAACAAACAAAGGTTCTGAAACAAGAAAAAATAAATAAATAAAATTTTAAAAATTCTTAAAAAAATATGTAACAGTTATCTTTCAATTTCTATAGGGATTTAAATATTTGGCCCCAAAATATTTAAATATGGTTATTAATAAATAAAAACCCTTTCCTTCCTTCATTTCGGGTATCAGGTATTTGTTACAGCCAAGACAGAAGAGTATCTAAGACACTGAGGAAGGTGCCTGCCGCCTCTGAAGCATTCCTTCCTCGCCTCCGAGCAGCGCGTCAGTGGTGCCCCCCCCCAGAGCTGTGGAGACAAGAGGAACGGAGGGAGTGGGCAAAAAAGGGGGAAGGGGCTATTCCACAGCTAGTTGTTAGAGAACTTGCATCCAGGCGTGGTGCAGCATGACAGCAAACCCAGCACCCTGAGAGGCTGAGGCAGGAGTGTCACCCACTTTAAGCCAAGTCTAGGCAAGTTGCCCACCTAGAGGGAGCGCATCTCAAAATGAAAAAAGTAAATGGCTGGGGTGTAACTCAGGGTTCAGGCCCTAGGTTTGATCCTCTATGCTGTAATAGAAGACTTGTGAGTGAGCCTGGACCTCTGGGCTGCTATGGAGGAGCTCTGTCCCCATGCGGCCCTGTCCCACCCCCTGCCCTGTCCCCACGCACCTTCCTTGGAGCCAGTGGCCGCCACTGTGGCAGAGCCTGAGGCCGAGCCAGTAGATGTCCTGCCCATGGGGCTGGAGTGCTTGCCCCCTCGGCCCGGGGGCTTCAGGCCGCTGGGCTTCTGCATGGTGGTGCTGGCAGAGTGGGCAGGTGGGTGCAGGTCACATCCTCTCGACTGTCCTCAGACACCTGTGGGACAGAGGTTTCATGAGGTCTGAAGCTCATGCTCTTCATGGGAGCAGGGACAGCACACCCCACTGCTGGCACCACCCAAGGGGTCCTGGTGTCTGGACCTATGGAGTCAAGATTGTCATCTTCCTGTCCTGTGTGGGGAAACCCAGGGTGACACAGCATAGGCAGAGGGACCTAGTCTGCTAGATGCCAGGGCTGGCTACTCTGCCACCCTCACGAGGTACCCCAGTGTAGGGGACAAGGATAACACCTGCGTCCCTACTGACCCTAGCTACCACCCTGAACAGACGCTTTTGGTCTTCCAGCTGCTCCTATCCCCGTCCACCTCCTTTCGCACCACTGGATGGCCAGCCAGACACAACCCCTCCGAAAGCCTCGTGGCACCTGCAGCCTGTGGGGGCCTTGGGACACATGCTGAGCCATGGGTTCTCTCCTCAGCCTGCCTCCTCAGTGTCTCACGGTGGGGCCTTGCCTCCGGCTCTAAAGTCCCAGCCCTGGCCTGGAGTTGTGCTTGGGAAACGCCAAGAAGGCAGGCCTGCGGAGGTGGAGGGACAGAGGCCACAGGACCACCAGTCCCCAGGGACACACCTCCCAGGGAATACTGCCAGGGTACCCTGGTGGATTCTCAGGAGCCAAATGTACGCCAGGCGTTTTTTCTTTTTTGAGCAGAGTCTTGCTATGTAGCCCATGCTGCTGTATATGTGGTTTATTTTTTGTGTGTGGTACTAAGGGTTGAACGTGAGAGCTTGCACTTGCCAGGCAGGCGCAGATGCCTCTGAGCTATCTCCCCGACCGCCCTTTTCACATTTTGTCTTACAACAGGGCTCGAGATCTTCCTGCTCAGCCTCCCTACTGGTTGAAATGACGACTGGATGCCGGGCTTTGCAGGAACATGGGCTCGCTGGTTCTCACAGGCCCCAGGAGGCAGCAGCTCACCCACCAGGACACAGCATAAGCACAGAAAGAGCCTGCGCCAGAATCACACAGGGCTGACCCCATCCTCCCAAGCCCAGGCCTGGAATAACGTTTGTGAGACCCTGGCCTCTGGGGACCCTGCCTCTGGGGATGGTGCCCGCTTGCTGTGGCTGACAAAGGACAGCAAAGAGCTGGCAGGAGGAGAACCAAGGCGCCATTCAGCTAGGCCCGGCCACCCTAGCTGGGGGACAAGAGGGGACCGAGGGGGAACAGCCTCTGCCCCAGCAGCCAGAAAGCATGGAAGGATGAGGGCAACAGGAGGGGGGCAGGAGGCCAGCAGCCCCTTCGTGACTCAGCCATAGCCAGTGACAGAGGAAGGCGGTGACTGAGCCAAGCAGGAATGCGGGGACAACCTGGCTTTGGGCCACACTGCACCTGACAGCAGGCCAAGGAGCCGGCTGTGCGGCATGCCCTCTCGGCCTGAGGTCCAAACCTGGAGAGGCCAGGGAAGCTCAGATGGGGGTGACTGGGGTCAGCAGGGATGTGGGATCATCCTCTGAAATGGGGTGCAGGTTCAGCTGTTTCATGGGCCACTGGTGACCAAGGACAGAGGTGCCCAGGAGCACCTGAGAGCCAGACACCATCGCCCTCTGGGGCCCCAGGGGGTGCTCGGCAAGTGCCCTTCACTCCAGCAGGCCCCTTTGTGTCGCCCATTTCCTGCAGACAGAGCCGGTTGCCTTTCAGGTTTCCATTTCAGCTGCGGGGGGCGGCGGGCACAAGAGGCCCACGACACTCTGCCAACGGCAGCCCTGTTGCTGGGGTAGGTGCCAAATAGGACAACAAAAAGCCCATCTCCGGCTCAGGCGGGTGTGGAGCCCTGGAAGGTGGGGGAGGCAGGCGAGGCGGGCACCAGGAAGCAGGGCCACACCCAGAGATGGCCACAGCCGCAGAGACGCGGCTGCTGGCCACTGAGCCCAGCTCTCCTGGCAGCGCCCCAGGCCCTCAGCTGGCCAACAGGGGTCCCAGTAACTGGGTGCCCAGGCCTGCAGCACCCCAAGATCCCAACCTGACAGCTGCATCCTAAAGCATGGGTCATGGAGACACTGCAGAGCCAGAGCTCTGGGTCCTAAGGGACAGGTGGAAGTGGGGGTGGGCACTGACCAGCTGGAAGGAACCTGGTGAATAGGGTGGTCAACACTCAGAGCAGGGCCTTGGGGACAGGGAGGTGGCGGAGGACCGGCCCTGTGCACAGAAGAAGGCTGCACGGGACATAGAAAAAGCCCACAGCGGGATGGAGGACAGGATGGCCTAGGGGTGCCCTGGATGCAGAACAGCCTGGGTCACCCCACCCCCACCCCACAGCCAAGCAAGTGCCACCCAAGGCCCCCACATCTGTGAGCAGCCTGGCCAGGAATGGAAAGGGCATAGTGCACAGGGGAGACTGCTGGTCCCCAGCAGGGATGGTACTGTGCCATCCTGTGTGACAGCAGAGAGTGGGACTGGGGGTCCCTTGAGGTGGGTGGGCTAACCGGGCTGCCTTTCAGTTGCAATGCCCAAGGGGCTTTTCCAAGGGCACTGTCTCATCTATGCCTTCCTTGGGGTGCTTAAAATGCTTGGATCACTTCTAAGTAAAAAGTAAATTAGCCAGGTGTGGCACTGCATGATCGGATTCCAGCACTAGGGAAGCCGAGGCAGGAGGATCACCAGGAAAGTTTGAGGCCAGCTTGGGATACACTGTTAAGTTCAAGGCCAACCCGAACAGCATAGCAAAACCCTGTTACAAAAAACTAAAACCAAATGAAAAAGACAGAGGAGGGAGAAAGTGGCCCCTTTGCTCTCACAGAAGCGAGGGCCAGGCACGAGAGTGGATCTGCAGGTGCCGACCCTGAGGCAGGGTGCCCCAAGCCAATTGTGGGCCCCTTGGAGAGACAGATGGGGGCTCCCCAGCCTGCTCTACCAGACACCCCGATGCTACCCATCCCACACACCCTAGGTTGACCTGCCTGGGCCCTTTACCACCTCACACCACAGAGGAAGGGCCACCCTGACTGCACTTGACCAAGACCGGGAACTTGAGCAGCTTGACCTCAGTCACTGGGGGTGACTCTAATGTCCCCATGTCCCCAGCATCCGGGGCAAGCAGAGGGCAGGGATGAGAGAGCCCCTGTGTGAGCCTCCTGCCAGCTGCCCCAGGCCAGGGAGAGCAGGAAATAGCACCCGTATGCCCAAGCCCTGGTCCCCACAACGCCCTTTGCTCATTGGGTCACCCAGTCACCACAGCCCAGCAGGAAGCCTCCCTCTGCAGAGCCCACAAACCCAGCAGTAAGGGTGCGAGGAACTCGGAGATGAATAGGGTAGAGTGGTTCCTGCTGAGGTCCCCAGCTACCCTGAGGGTGCCAGGGGCCTGGTGGCCACACACACACAGGGACAGCTGGGCCCAGGGCCAAGCTGGGCTGGACACAGATTCTAGAGGGGAAGAGAACAGAGCTGACAGTATAGACAGCAATCGCCACACTCAGGCCAAGCAGGGAAGACAGACCCCAGGGTCAGCACAGTCCCTGGCTTCTCCCTCACCCATAGCACGAGACATTAGAATTCGGGGTTCTGCCCCCCATTAGGCTCACCAGCCCCACTCTCCCGAGCTGGGGCCAAGGTTTTCCATCGGTTACTTTTGTTTTCTCTGCAGCACCGGGAATTGAACCCAGGGCCTTTACACTGCTCTGCATCCCCAGCCCTTTTTGTTTTCTTATTTGAAGATAAGGTCTCACTAAAATGCCGAAGTTGGGCTCAAACTTGCAATCCTTCTGCCTCCGCCTCCCTCAATACTGGTGTGAAGCTTCCCATTGTAAAACCTCCCCAGCCCTGCCAGTGGTACAGGATGAAAGCAGAAAGCCGATGCAGAAACAGCCCCCCCACCCCCACCCGGGTAAGGGCGGAACCAGCCATGCCTCAGAGCCTGGCTCAGCAGGTGGCCACCCTCAGCCTCCAGCACTGGCCCAGGTACTTGGAGAGGCAGCAGCCCTGCTCTGCTGGCTTAGGGTCTCCAGGACTCCACCTGGCCTTGAGGGAGGAAGAACTGGGGGCAATCGCAGTACTTGTGCCACTGGGACCCTGCTTCCCATTTCTCTGAATGAGAACAGAGGAGAGGCACTCAGGCCACACAGCAGGTTACCAGGACAGTTGAGTCAGCTGCCCACATGGACAGCTGGGCTGGACAGGACAGGAGAGTCCCGAGACCAGGTAGAGTTGGGGACCCCGGGGAGAGAAGGGGTCTGTTGAGGCCGTCCAGGGACAGGACGGGGATCATGGAAAGGACATGGCTTTCACTGTAGTTCCTCCACTTCTGATTTCTCGGGCGCCGCCCCCACCATGCCCAGGCCTCATTTTGCATCCGGATGCCCCTACAGCCTCTTGTGTCCAAGAGGGGGCCTCCGGGCAGTGGGTGGGTTGGGGAGAGCCGCGCTCTTCAGCGCAATCCACTGAGGTGGAGGTGGTCACAACTCAGCTGTGTAGGAGGCGGGGCCTTCTAGGGGGCGGGGCCCGGCAGGAGCTGGCCACTTGGGGCATGGCCCTGGAGGCAAACCTCCCTACACCGCCTTCCCCATCACTCTCTCTGTCTCCGTCTCTCCCAGGTCCTTTCTGCCTCTGAGCCTGTTCAGGCACTGAGCCCCCTAAACCCGGAGCAAGCCAAACCTCTGCAGCTTCGCTGGTGGGCGTCCTTACCGTGTCCTGGTAACAGAAAAGTGACTAATACAGTCCCCCCCCCCCCGTCCCAGCCATGTGGTTAGTCAGAATTACACAAGCAACCAAACACAAGCCTGTTGGGGCCTTCTACGTTTCCACACAGGGCAAAGGGAGGTAAGCGATCCAATGATCCTGGGCCGGAACTGGGGAGATAGCTCAGGGGTACAAGTGCCTGCCTGGCACCATGTCCTAGCTCCACCCCAGCCATGCTAAGCTGGCCACTGAGACCCGGCATGGTGGCACAGGCCTATAATCCTAGCGATGCGGAGGCTGAAAACAGGAGATCACTACAAGTCTGAACTGTGTAGTGAGACCTTGTACCAAATACATTTTTAGCAAATAAAAAGATATAGAATGTAACTGTATCTGTTACCATCCACTTAATATAAATTTCAGCTATAATCCTAGATACTTTAGAAGCTGAAGTAGAACTGCAAGTTCAAGAAGAGCCAGGATGACTTACCAAAACCCTAGGTCAAATAAAATATAAAACAGGGCTGGGAAGATAGCTCCATGGTGTAAGCCCCTGCCTGGCAAGTGCAAGGCCCTGAGTGTGATCCCCAAGGTACCAAAAAAAAAAAAAAAAAGTAAATAAAAACACCTGGTAACACCACTCAGGAGGCTGAGGCAAAAGGATCACCGGAGGTTAGTGGCCCTCTTGGGCGACATAGCAAGTTTAAGGCTAGCCTGCACTACTGTTATAGTTCGTGTCTAGGTGTTCCCCACCCCCAAGCCTCATACAGTCACAGGGCAGCTTGTAGAGTTTGTGATTAATTCATAATCCAATATTGGCATAATGGGTGTGAGCGCTACTCCGGGCCTGGGGTGGGTAATCTGCATTACAATGTAAGGAGGGGAGAGAGGCAGGTTAGCTGGAGCAGCCTCTGCTCCTCCCGTCTGCTCTCTGCTGTTTTCTGCCTATGAACGGTTGCCTTCTGCCCTGTGCCACTCTGCCTTGGAGCCAGCCGAGTATGGAGTGAAACTTCCACTAACTGCTAAATAAATAAACCTTTCCTTCCTTCATATTGAGTGTTGGGTATTTTGTCCTAGGAATGAGAGAAGAGTGACTGAGACAACTACGGCTTCAAGACAAAACAAACTGCCCAGAATTTGCCATCTTCCTGCCTTGGCCTCTTAGATTGCTGGGATTATGACCATGGCCCACCAACACAGCCTAATAAAAAGGCGAGGGTGTGGCTCACGACGGAGGGCTTCCTCAGCATGCAGGAGGCCCTGCGCTTGATCTCTGACACCAGCATGCATGCATACGTGCTCACACACACCCTGGCATGTGGTGTATGTCTATAATCAGCACTCAGCCAGGCTGAGGCAGAAAGATCACATGTTCAAGGCCAGCCTGGACAACTGGGCAAGACCCTTTCTCAAAAAAAAAACAACACCAAAAGACCTGGGGTGCAGCTCAACACTCCCTGGGTTGAATCCCCAATGCTACTAAAAACAAAAGCTGGATCTGGAACCTGCTGGGCACCCGTAGGCCTCACCAGCACTGGTGACCTTGGGGAGGGCCAGCAGTGTCCACAACAATCTCTGCTCTCAGCGCTGCCCAGCACATGATCACAGGACAGTGCTTGTTCCTTCACTGTGGGGGACCCAGCACCCTCGTGGCTGTACATGGAGTTGGGAATTCAGACTCAAAATTACGAGCACTCGCTCATGTGCTGGGGAGACAGCTAAGCTGCGCGGCACCTGTGTGGTAAGAGCAAGGTCCTGAGTTTGCTTCCCAGTTCAAACAAAACAAATAAACAAAAAATCCCACTAACTCACTTAATCTTCATAACCACCCCAGAATGAAGTATTGTGACCCCTACTTTACCAATAGCCATCAAGCTGTGTGTTCTGGGTTGCACAAAACCTGCAGCACAGCCAGGATTTGAACCCAGGAAATGTGGCCACCATGAAGTGTGTACCCTGATCCAGAAGCCCCCACCAGCTTCCTTTAATGCCAGCCACTCTGGCTTTCCCCGGCTACAATTTTCCTGCTTATTTTTAATCTTGTTAGTGTTTTTCTTAGTAAATCACCTTAAGTCTTTTCTAGAAGCTGACAGAGAACACAGGAGACCCTCGCCAATGCCTTGTCTGCCCTTCTAGAGGCAGAATAAAGGGGGCAGACAGATCTCCAGCCTGTCAGGCAGGAACAGCCTGGGCAGAAGTGCGCACAGGCCACCTGTGTTCACACTCAACTTGGGGCATCATGGCCCCAGCCCATGCTTCTTGCTGCTCAAGCGGCTCTTGTGGCAGTACTGGGAATCAAACTCATAGCCTGCACACTGAGCTACATCCCTAGCCCTATTCCATGTTGAGATATATTTGCTCAGCTGCCCAGGCAGGACCTGCACTTGTGATCCTCCTGCCTCAGCCACCCATATATACCTGGGATCACAGGTATGTGCAACTCTCTAGCCTCGCCCTCTTCACTTTTCTCCCTCAGTGTCTCCTCCCTCTGCCTGCATGCTCCCACCTGCAGGTCCTGCCCAAAGGACTCTAGCTCTAGCTTTTGGGGATGGGCACACAACTGCACTTCCAGCTCAGGAGGCTGAGCCGGGAAGATGACTATGAGTTCAAGGCCAGCCTGAATTACATGGTAAGACAGGATCTAGCTGCCTTTTTCAGGAGGCAGCCAGAGCTCGCTCAAGCCAACCACCCACAGTGCCCTCAAAGCCAGGCTCCAAGGGTGGCTGTGAGCTCTCACAGACAGCGATTCCAGCCCCTGTCCCGCTCCCAAACCGGCTCCCAACCCCCCAACATGCAGTCCCCCTTCCACCAGCTGTGCCCAGCCCAGACAACACGTGGCCTGCTCCCCAGAGCAGAAGGGGTGACCGGGTCTTTCCGTGGCACGCTGAGCCTGACAAGGATGCTGCTGTGGATTCAGGGACTCATCACTGTAGACCATGCTCACGAGTCGGGCGAGTCCCAGACAGAACAGATACCCAGGCCGGCAGGAGAGGCCGAGAAAATGAAACCAGAGCCAGAGAGGAAGCGGTGGAGGAGGGGCTGCCCGCCAGCCCCGCCGCCGCCGCGGCCCAGGACAGGCGGCTGCGATTACAACTGCTGGACACAAGTCTCCAGCTCCCTTCACTTAAGTCTCTTTCTCTTAACTGGCAGAGGTTCTGTCCCAGCGAGGAGCAGGGCGAGCGCCCAACACCCTCATTTCCTCAAGCCAGCTGGGTCTGCAAACCTACCCACCCGAGTGTGCGTGTGCATGCGTAGTGTACACAACCAGGAGCGAAGGCAGCAGATCGGTCTTTGAACTTGAGCACACAGGTCACAGCTAGAGGTGTGCGAGCTGGGTGGTGGCTACAAGGCGAACCCTTGGAAGGCACGGTGGCTGGAGGCGGGCCCTCCGCTGCACCTGGCGGACACTCAGCTCCGCTCCGCTCAGCTCAACTCCTCGCGCACGAAGGCGATGTGTTCCGTGGCCCACGGGGTAGAGGGCGGAGAGGCAGCTCTCGCGCCGGGTGCCGGGAAGAACGGAGCAAGTGGCATAGAGCGTCAGGGTGGTAGGGCCAGGAGAGGCCTGGGGGTCTCGGGGACACACAGCCTGGGCTGTGGCTAAGCCTGTTGCCACCTTGGGCGTGAGCAGCCGGCTGCAGGGTCACTTGCGCAGCAGCGGCACACACGCTGCCACAGTTGTGCAATTCCCTCAGTAACCGCAAGCTTGTTTTACAGAAAGGGAAATCAAGGCAGAGAAACGCTGCGCGTCGGCCAAGGCCACGGAGCGAAGAGCGGCAGAGGAGCAATTTGAAACCAAGATGCCGGGCACCGGCGTCCAACGCTGGACCCCGAAAGTGCGCACAGAGCTGGAAAGGGGTTGCCCCACCAGACTGTGGAGTCAGGGTGCAGACTCCGCTGGAGCCTGCTGGGCACTCTCCAGCCGTGAAGCTGTACCCCAATATCACTGCCGGGCCAGGAACGCAGACACCCGAGCACTCCATGCTTGTGGGCGTCCACTGTGGGCAGGAAGGTACCCTACGGCAGCAATTCCTTCCCTCCACGGGGTCCTCGTGTCCCAAACCCTGCACTCCAATCACCTACACGCCCTGCTGGCCTCCTGACCTAGGGGCCCCGCCCACGTGCGTCCCTGGCCACAGCCCTGCCGCGCACCCTGGCCGGGAGCATCTGCACGGGGTCCTGGGCCTTCTGCTCCCCGCCATCGCGCGCGCGGGGCTGGTCCTCCTGGAACCCGGCTGTCCAGTTCTGGGTTTCTGAGGCCCCGCCGGCTCCTGGCAGTGCCAGACCAGGTGACTGCAGCCCGCAAATGAAGGATTCATTGTTTACATTCGCGAGTGACCAAGAGTCCACCGCATGCGGGGTGCTCCCCGCACCCTGGCTCTCCTCTTGCCACTCCACCAGCCGCCTCCCTCTTCCCCGGCCCTCCTGGGAGGGCGCGGGGTCCTCGGTCCGGTGCGCCCAGTAGGGCCAGGGCCGGCCGTGCTCCGCGTCGCTGCGGGCATCCCGCGTGAGCCCCCTGGCCTGACCTTCGCAGGGTGGGGCCGGGCCTGCGTGGCAGCCGCTTGGGCGGGCGGGGCCTGCGGGGTCCACGCGGACGACACCCAGGGACGGAGGGGGCTGGAGACGAATCTGCTGCCTCACGGCCGCCCTGCCCGCGCTGCCACCAAGTTTCGCGAGGCCGTCGCCCGTTAGGGGACCCCCGGCGGCCGGGCAGGGCGGGCGCGGCCGCAGACCCGGGTCCGAGGCTTGGGCGGTGCCCGTGGCTGGAGATGGGGTCCCGGCGCCACCGAGGAGCGCCGCAGCTCGGGGTGCGTCCCGGCCGGGCGGGCAGGCTGAGCGCGCGGCGCGCCGGGTCCCCGCCCACGCCCACTCGCGCCGAGACGCTCCCGCCTCGGCCTGCGCCCCGGCCCCGCCGCGCGCCCCGCGCCTCCGCGTCCTTTGTTGCCCGCGCGACCCTCGGGCGGCGCCTACCTGGTCCCGGCGCGGACTCGCGGAGCCGCTCCTGTCGTCCGGCCCTAGGCAAGGATGCTGCGCCGCCCCGCGGCGCGGCCACCCCGGGCCGCCAGGCTCCGACTGCCGCCGCGGGAAGGGGAGGCGCCCGCGAGCGAGCCCGGCGCCGCCCGCGCCCCGCGCCCCCAGCGCAGCCGACCGCGGAGCGAGCGCCCGGGCTCCGGGAGGGAACAAAAGGGGCCGCGCGGCGGGGGCGGGGCCTGGGCGCCAAGTGGGCGCGCGCGCGGGCGGCCTCCGGGTTCTCGGGCCGCGGCGCTGCGCGTAAGGGAGCGGGCGGGCGAGAAACGCACCAGGCGTGTGTGGCGTGCGCGCCTATGGGTGCTCAGATTGTTGTGGGTGCAAGAGCAGGTTGGGCCGTGCTCTCCTTGCAGAAATGTTCCAGAGCACCGAAAAGACTAGAGGCTGGAGGCAGGGCCCGATGGTGCTCGCTGTCCTCCTAAGCGCTCTGGGAGCCTGAGGCAGGAGGATCGCAAATTTCAGTCTAGAGACCCTGTCTCCCACATAATTAGTACTTTTTAAAAAGGGGCTGAGAGTGTCGTCAGTGCGAGGGCCCCGGAATTAAATCCCAGTACCAGAAAAGGTAAATAAAGGAGAAAACAGGGGCCCGGCAGGATGGCTCAGTGGTCTAGAGCCCCTGCTTGGGGAAGCTTGGGCAGCTTCAGGGACCGCAGTTTGATCCCCGGCACCACATGCTGCGCCAGCCCTGCCCTCGGGGCGTGCTGAGCCGGCCATAAAAATGAGTCAATAAACAAAAGTTCTGAAACAAGAATAAAAATAATAGATAAAATAAAAAATTCTTTTAAAAATTTAAAAAAATAAAGGAGAAAACAGTGCAGCAGAGACGAGAACTTCAGGTCTCCCTTGAGGCAGTGCCCAAGGAGACGTTTTCTGTGCGCCTCCAGGAGGCACAGAGAAGGGCGCCCTCCTGGGCAGGAGAAGCCACGTCCCCACTCACGCACAGGAACAGACCGCATTCTAAAGTCTTGAAAGCTCCTGGCTAAGAGGGCCTGCGTGACTTGGTTTCCCCTTCTGCCTTTGATAAGCGGCTTCCCCGCAGCCTCCACGCCTTCTCCACAGAAGAACTGCAGTCCCCTCACTGCGGGACACCGCTGTATCTGGAGGTGTAGCATGCTCAGCAGTGCCGCTGTGAGCTTGTGTACAGGGCAGGGCCACAGGTTCTAGAATCTGGGGTTTGTTGGATGAACTTGCTGCCACCCTGAGCTGCCTTGGCATCCATAATCTTTGAGAAATGGGGGAGTCTAGTTATCTTATCTGTAAATTGAGAGGAGAGTGTCAACTCAGTTTGGAAAAATATGATGGTGTCATGGTGACAGCGGGATCCTGGGCAGAGCTGAGAGAAGCACGGCAAGGGAGTTCCGAGGGCGCAGGGGAGACAGGTTCCGTGTAATGTGGGGGTGGCATCCAGGAAGCAGGGCTCATTCCTTCCCCATGGCCGCCATTACCTCTGTCATAGAGCAGCCCTAAGAACCTGATCCTGGCCTACAGCAAAGGGACAGGTCGGTCACCCATCATCTCTGGGTCTCAGTTTCCCCATCTGTAAAATGGAACTAGTGATCAGCCACCTATCAAGGGTGAACTGTGTGTGGTGCAGTGCCCTGGGCACAGTCAAGAAAGATGATTTTTTTTGAGGGGGGACCAGGGTTCGAACTCACGACCTTGCACTTGCCCAGCAGGCACTTGTGCCTCGGAGCTATCTCCCCCGCCCCGAAAGATGATTTTTTAAAAGTAACTATTTTACTTATTAATCTATTTACTTGGTACAGGGTCTAGCCACCATGCCTGGTTTCAGGACCAGCATGGCATGTAGTACTGGGGACTGAACTCAGGACCTTGTGCTTGCCAGGCAGACACTTAAGCTGCTGAGCTATCTCCTCAACTTAGAAGGTTGAAGTTGATAGCAGTAGTAAAAAGTCAAGATAGGCATGGTGGCACATGCCTGTCATCTGAGACAGGAAGGTCAGAAATTCAAGCTAGAGGGGCCCGGTGGGATGGCTCAGTGGTCTAAAGCGCCTGCTTGGGAAAGCTTGGGCGGCTTCAGGGACCGCAGTTCAATCCCCGGCACCACATGCTGCGCCAGACCTGCCCTCAGGGTGGGCTGAGTCATCCATAAAAATGAGTGAATAAACAAACAAAGGTTCTGAAACAAGAAAAATAAATAAACAAATAAATAAAAAGTCTTTAAAAAAAAAAAAAAGAAATTCAAGCTGGAGAGATAGCCCAGTAGAATAAGCAGTTGCCTGGCAAGCACAAGGGCCTGAGTTCAATCCTTGGTTCTGCAAAGAGAAAAGAAACAAAAAAACAAATGAGAAATACCATGTTGGGCCAGCAATATAGCTAAGTGGAATAAGTGCTTGCCTGAGTTCAATCCGAACAAGAAGAAGAGGAAGAAGAAGAAGAGGAAGAGGAAGAGGAAGAGGAAGAGGAAGAAAGAAATTCAAGCCCAGCCTCAGCAATTTAGTGAGATCCTACCTCAAAAAGGAGAGGGGGGGCTGGGAATTGTAATTCACTGGTAAAGCACCTCTCGCTTGAATGAATCCTGGAGTCCGAGCCTCCACACTGGCAGAGGAAGAAAGGGGAAAGCAGAAGAGGGGAGGAAAGGAGAGGGGTGTGATCTCCTCAGGAGGCTGAGGCAGGAGGATTGCTGTGAGTTTGAAACCAGCCTTGACTACATAATGCTGGGGTTGCAGACATCTGTCGGGCTTACTTTATTTTTTACTTAGAACAAACATGTTTTGTTTTGTCTTATATTGCATTTGCTGCCCTGGGCCCGAGCTCTAGCCCTGGGTCACCCCACGCCCAGGCGATTGGGAGTGTCTGTCATAGCATGTCTAATTCTTTGGCTATCAGCGACGTCACCCTATAATCTGGAGAAGCAAAGGACCCACCAGGAAGGTGGGCGCTGTGGAATTTGTCTCTGATTTTCCCTTTTTTCCAAAAACAGCCACTCACAACCTTTATGAAATATAAAAACAACAACAAAAAAAACTTAAGCCCACTCGGAGTCTGTAGACTTGGTGTAGCTGGGGTGGCCTCCTAACAATTTGGGGCTGGGCGTTTCCGTGGAGACCTGGGCGTGGCGTCTCCATGGCGACCTCTGGGCCGCAGTCTTGCCTTGCTTACGAAGGGGGGACTTGGATGAGCCTGACGCCGCCACCGGGCAGGTTGAGACGCTCAGGACCTCCAGCGGGCGCGGCCACATGATGGGGACAGCGGCTAGCAAGCAAGCGGGGGCGCTGCTGCCAAGCGACCTGGGACGGCTCCCAGCGCAGCTTCCCGAGGTCCTGGGGCTTCTCCTTGCAGCCTGCGGGTTTCCCAGGGCCCACGGAGAAGGCAAGCCTGTCTTTCCTTCCTTCCTTCCTTCCCTTACCCCTTCCCTCCTTCTTCCTTTCTTCGCTTCCTTCCTCCTTCCTTCATTCCTTCCTCTCCTTTTCTTTTTTCTTTTTTCCAGTACAGGGATTGAACCTAGGGCCTTCATACTGAGCTACATCCTCACCCTTTTTCATTTTAGACAGGGTCTTACTAAATTACTAAGTTGCCCAGGTTGACCCAAATTTGGACTCTCCTGCCTCAGCCTCGCAGAGTGCTGGATTCCAGGTGTGCACCACAACACTCTCGGCTACTGTCTTGATGCAGTCATCTCTGTCCCGAAATTGATGCCAGGATTCTGGGTGCCAAGTGGAATCTGCCCTGCTGATGAGGGGTGCTGCTACACCCCAGGTGACTCACATCAGAGCGGGAGCTAGGGCCCAACCCTGAGAGGCAGTGGCTGCTCAGTGACCATCTTCCACCTATGGCCTTAAAGTGAGAAAGGTGAAGCCAAAAGCCCTGTGGTGGGTGACAGCCACACGCCCCAGGCTAGAGCGGGAGGTTAGGGACCGCCACTCGGCCCCTCAGGGCCCAGCTCTCCTCTTGCACCCTCTGAGTCACTTCCTCCAGGGAGCACCTGGGCCTTACTCTGCCTCCTCCCCCGGAAGTTCCCAGTTGTCCCTGGAGGCCCTGGCAGCCACTGTCCCAGCAGTTCCAGTCCACACCCTGGTCCCATGCATGCACATCTGAGGTATCACCTAAGAGGTGTGCTTATTGTCTGTGTGTATGGGGGGGACATACCCAAGCATACGCTTTGTTCTCTGCATGAGGCTGCACTAGGTCTAAGGTGACAGGGAAACCAGGGTACCTCCCCACCTGCCAGATGTCAGGGGCACCAGGCACGGTTCCCAAACTGCAAGCATGAATTCTAAGAAATGAGGTTAAGAGTAGGAAATATGGTACTGGGGATATAGCTCAGTAATATAAGCACCTGCCTGACAAGTGCAAGGCCCCAAGTTCAGTCTCCAGTGTTGTAAAAAAAAAAAGAGAGAGAGAGAGAGAGAGAGAGAGAGAGAGAGAGAGAGAGAGAGAGAGAAAGTACTCCTGAGAGATAGGAAGGGACCCAAGAAATGGGATGCCACATACTTCATTTTATAGAGCAAAATCACAAGGTAGTGACAACATGGGACAAAACTATGGTTAACCAATCACAGTACGCATATAGCCGCTTAGCTGATGCTGACCCATGCAGAAGCCGGTCGCACAGCAGTGCACGAGGCAGGAACAAGGAGCTATTAAGGAAGGGATGAGTCAGGAGTCCAGGCCACCTACCCTGCGGACTGATGTCCATCTTGACTTTATTGGACCAGGTGGTACCAGCTATGTTACCCCTTGGGGCAGTGGGCGGGCCTGGTCATTCCGTCTCTGTCTGGAGGCCTGGCCTGGCTGTCACTGGCGCCTCCAGCTGTGCCAGTGCTGGGTTCTCAGCCCCTGCTCTGGCTCCCTCCAGGTCCTGGCCTGTCTGACCACCCACAGCACCTCTACAGGGTTTCTGTTCTGGTTTTTTTTTTTTTTTTTTTTTGGCTGGCTCAGGCTGCCTTAAGGGTGGGTGTGGGCATGGAACCATGGTCCCCTGTGCCTGACAGGGACTGCCCGTACAGGCACTTAAACCACTGAGCTAATCCAAAAGCCCCCGCTGGAGCACCTCTAAAGTCATAAGGGGACATCGCTTTGGGTCTCTTGGGTCTGTCTTGATTACTTTTCTCTCATTATTGAGACAAAATACATGACACCCCAATTAAAGAGGAAGAGGTTTTTTTTAGCTCAAAGTTTGTAGAGGTTGCAGTCTGTAGCAGCTGGCTCCAAGACATAATAGCATAGGGGTAACAGTTCAAGGTGGTGGAGAATAGCAAAAGCAGTAATCAATTGGGGGAAGCCAAGCCTGTTTTCCTCCTATATATGTTCTTATGACTGGCTCAGCCTGCCCTGGGGGTGGGGCTGGTGTAGCATGTGGTGCCGGGGATGGAACCACAGTCCCTGCGGTTGCCTAAGCTTTCCTAAGCAGGCACTTTAGACCATTAAACCATCTCCCCAGACTCTATATTTTTTTTATTTAAACATGTTTTACTGCCGGGCGTGGTGGCGCACGCCTGTAATCCCAGCACTCGGGAGGCTGAGGCAGGAGGATCGCTGTGAGTTCGAGACCAGCCTGGGCTACAAAAGTGAGCTCAAGGCCAGCCTGAACTGCACAGTGAGACCCTGTCTCAAAAAGACAAAATTAAAAAAAAAAAAAACATGTTTTACTTTTCTTTCCTCATGATAACATAAAAATTATGTAGGGGAACTTAACAGGAAATTTTTAAAAGATAACACAACTTTCCTTTTAGTAGTCCTTGGGTAGTTAAGACAGAATAGTTTCCACTTTTTGTTTGTTTCTTTAAACAGGAATTTTGGTCCAAAGTTTTCTTTGTTAGACAGGCATGGTGGCGCACACCTGTAATCCCAGCACTTGGGAGGCTGAGGCAGGAGGATTGTTGCGAGATCGAGACCAGCCTGGGCTACAAAAGTGAGCTCAAGGCCAGCCTGAACTGTACAAGACCCTGTCTCAAAAGGACAAAAAATAAATAAAAATTAAAAAAATTAAAAACTAAAATCCAGGGCTGGGGAGATAGCTCCGAGGCACAAGTGCCTGCCTGGCAAGTGCAAGGTCGTGAGTTTGAACCCCAGTCCCGGAAAAAAAAACAAAACAAAAAAAAA
>PVJA010030840.1:0-25443 GCA_004027025.1 Myocastor coypus
GGCAGATCAGTACAAGTTTGATCTATTAGTGACACCCTGAACACTATGTAGACTCTTCCCTAAAATACAGAGGGGGGGGAGGGAAGGGAAAGGAAGGGAAGGGAAGAGAAGAGAAGAGAAGAGAAGAGAAGAGAAGAGAAGAGAAGAGAAGAGAAGAGAAGAGAAGAGAAGAGAAGAGAAGAGAAGAGAAGAGAAGAGAGAAGCCAGTGACAGAGACAGATATCGGAGCAATGCGACAACCAGCCGAGCAACTGCCAGCATTGCTGGCAACTTCACAAGCCCCAAGGGGAACAGAAGGACACCCCCTCCGCGCTGCTACAACACCTTTGTATGGCACTGTCAGCCTTCAGAACCTCAAGGGAAGAGGTTCCTGTTCCTTTCAGCCATGACGTTTGTGGCATTTTCTTACAAGAAGCCTGGAAACTTAATACAGGGTCCTTAGCACTCTGCCCCTACCCAGAACAAGAACCAGGGCCCCTGGCCAGCAAAGCGCTGGGCAGGATCTCTTCTGTGTGTGTACACTTGTGGGTCGTGGGGCTCACACAAAGTCCCCCACAGATGGAAAGCTCGAGCATGTCTCTTTCCTCCATGCCAATCCATCCCCATCTTGTCCTTGAACTTGATGGGTGAGAAGGTAAGGTCACAGAGTGGAGCGCCCACCGTCTCTGGCGCAGCTCTGTCTCCTGCACACACAATCACGCACCTCCATGGTGCCCTGCTCTCCAGTGGCTCTGCAGGGTGCCAACCCGCTCAGCTGTCTGTGTCTGGCATGCCGGCACCAGCACAGGTGCCTGCAGGGGAGCCAGGTTTTGGGGGCTGAACAACACTCGCAGTTGTCCTGCAGAGGCAGACTTGGCTGCCCTGGACCTGCGGCCCTAATTAGCATAATGGTCATTGTCCAGAAGGCGAGAGGCAAACGGAGAAGGGGGCAGCTGCGTCTTCACTCCAGGTCCCACGGCCCGGGGAGGAAGACTGGTGCCATCTGTCATAGGGCCTGGCCACCATTCTAAGGGGTCAGGTACTCCAGAACCAGGGGACAGAACTGGTCTTTGTAAGCAAGACTCTGGAAGGCCCTCCTTGCAATCACTGTCTCAGGAGCTTCCGTGCCACCCCGCTGTGTGTGCAGGATGACAGGGTCTGGGATTGCCCCAGATGCTGGATTCACAGAGGTACCAGAAGTCCCCACCTCACTTCTGGACAGTGGGCCCACTTCCTGGCCATGCAAGTGGTTTAACCCAGTTGTGCACTCCGTCCGGAGGCTAGTCAACTGTTGGCATTTCCGTGGCCCCGTGGCCAACCTCAGCCCAGGCAAGAGCTCCAGACACGGGTCTGCCAGAAGGAGCACCTGGACATCGGCCTGCACGTGGGACTGAACAGCCCTCTGTGGAGGTGCCCCTGGGCCTGCAGCACCCCCACAGAGGCAGTGCCTGAGTGCTTTCGGGGAGACCCTCCTTTGGGAGGATTCT
Source organism: Myocastor coypus (assembly GCA_004027025.1). Classification (NCBI taxonomy): domain Eukaryota; kingdom Metazoa; phylum Chordata; class Mammalia; order Rodentia; family Myocastoridae; genus Myocastor; species Myocastor coypus. Next base: position 1,467 of record PVJA010030840.1, read on the forward strand.
TTAGGACAGAGCTGGGGAGCAGCATCCCAGGGTGGATAAAGTTTGTGGCAAAAAAAAAAAAAAAAAAAAAACAACTTGAATAAAAATGCTACTCCGAGCATTGCGGAGGTACCTGTGGCCTGGGGTGGAGCCCGGGAGCCCTGTGCCCTCAGGGGCTCTCTGCCTCCAGCCCCTTTCCATCAGGCTGCCTTCGCTCTCCTGCTATAGTCAGTTCCCTATAGAATTGGCTCAAGCTCGGGGCCTGGTCATACCCTGCTCCTCTGTGGGTACACAAGGGTCCTAGAGGCCAGGGCCAAGCCCGTGCTCCACAGAGCTCCTAGCACCATCAGAAGTCTCAGTCCTCGGGACCTGGGATGCCTGGAAGCTCAAAGTTGGTTCTCTGTGAAGGGCCTCCACTTCTACAGTTTGTATAGCACCTCATATAGTGTGGCTTCCCAAAAGTATGACTGATTGATTGATTGATTGATTTTTATGTATTTGTTTGTTGCAGGGTCTCAATACACAACTCGGATGCATGGTGACCCTCCTGCTTTCAGCCTCCCAGTGCTGGGATTACAGGCATGTACCACCACACCCAGATTCTGACTGGCTCAGTCTGCCCGAGGCTGGCATGGCATGTGGTGTGAGGTATCAAAATGCAGTCCCTGCACTTTGCCAAAGCTTGCTTAAGTGCTTTGGCTTACTGAGCTATTTCAGCAGCCCTATGTGGAGCTTTTAAAAAGTGGGCTTGCTCATGGAGTGAAAGAGCACAGAATTTGTGCCTAAGAGTCAACAAGGCCAAATTAAGATACGGCTGTGGAAAGGCAGGCCTCGGCCTCTCCTTGCTGAGGGTCTAGGCACCAGTTTCGACTCTGCTGGGTCTCAGCATCCCTAACTGGTCATAGGATGAGGACCTGAAGCTGCATGGGAAATAAAGCTTTTCTAAAAGTAGAAGCACTGGAACGAGAATGGTTCCCACTATGCATGTCAGCCTCCAGGGATGCACGCCAGCTAGGAAAATGGAAATGCCAAGCAGAGCCTCATTGCCAGGCATGTAGGGCCTGCACCTGCACTTTGATCTTTGTGAGTCAGTGGGGCTGCTAAAAAACAACCCTCATGTGACGAAGCTGTTCCCCAACAAACTCTCCTATCCTTTATGTATCTCCCAAGACTGTCAGCACAGTGTTTCCTTAAGAAGAGTTTTAATAAAACCATCAGAGAGGGCTGGAAATGACGGCTGTCCTGCGTGGTCTCTTCCTGAATGGCCAGGCTATCAGCGCACCAGGTGCGCTCTGCAGAGCCAGGCTCACCACAGCTCCCTTGCTCTTTGTTATGGGCTGCAGACTCAGGCTAGTGGCTTGTGATGCTGCGAATGTTGGTGCGCCCCAACATTCTTATGTGGAAGCTCTAGTGATCAGGAGGTGGGGCCCCTGGGAGGTGACGGGAGGTGGGGTGGAGGGCGAGGGACCCTGATCTAACAGGTTTAGTGTCCTTCTAAGGAAAGCACCAGGGAGCTCACTCACACACTCTCCCTCTGAGAATGCGCAGAGAGGAAGCCAGGTGAGCAGGGTGCACAGCAGCCACTTGCAAACCCAGAGAGGAGGCCTCAGAATGAACCCACGGGGGCAGCACGTGGCCTTGGGCTTCCCAGGCTCCGGAACTGCAAGAAGGAACTCTGTTGTTTGGCCCTTCATAACGCGACGCTCATGCAAGCCCAAGCGGATGAGAAAGGGCTCCTTGGGAACGCATGCGGCCACCAGCCTCAGTCCGTGGCACTTTATTCCTCATGTGCTTGTGTCCTCCAGGTCAGAAACCTGGCTCAGTGTGGAATCTTGGATGGCTCTGGGTTCACTGAGGCCGCTGCAGCTTCCCTGGGTCAGAGCTCCACACAGCCACACACACACCTCTAAAACCCTCTGTGCTCCCAGACAGTGACACTCTGCAACAGCCACTGGGGAACTCCTGCTCCCTCCTGCAGCCTATATGAGCAGCCTCCCAGGCTCGTGTGTGCCTCACCACCAGCAAGGCCTGCCCCACCCCATCTATAGTCTCAGCAGCAGCTCTGAGGTGAGGTGCATTCTCCTCGGAGAGGACAGAACACATTAACGCATGCAGCAGGCACACCACACCCCTGGCACAGGCTGGCATGCCAGCTGCAGCCCCATCCATGTCTGACATCCTGACATGGATGAGCACCAGGAGCCAGGATGCCTGGGCCGCTGGCTGCTCTGTCCCACCACACCCGGATCCCTGGGCCCAGCCTCCAGCCAAACAGGTGTATGACAGCCTGTTGCGGGTCCTGAGAGAAGGCTCCAGGCTCTGCAGAGGCCTCCGCCGGGAGAGCAGATGAAAAGAACAAAGGAGGTTAGGCCTTGGGTTGACAAGCTCATTGATAACAGTTTAGGGGGTGCAGGCCTGCCTGGTGACAACAAATTGCTCCTAATGGCTTTTGCTGCCTGCAGTCCCCAGTCAGACAGAACAAGCTGTCAGGCTGGTCTGAGGGAGGTAAAACTCCACTAAGCAGGGGAACCCTGCCCACCCTTTAAAGACCCCAGGGCCTGACCTTATTAGGGACTTGATGTGGTAGGACCAAATAGCAAAGGAGCCTGCAGGCAGGACAGTTAATGTTATACTGATCATAGCTGGTCAAAGTAAGCACCCCAAATTCCAGCTGTGCTCAGGCATGCTAAGTGGACCCAGGTAAGTCCAGTCCTCCTCCTCCCATAATAACAATAAGAATTAATGTTGATATAACTCTACTGCACGTGTAGGAACCCCAGTTTGGAAGGTTCAGTGTTCCAAAGGTCGCACCCAGGGAGGATGCTGGAGCCCAGATTGGAGTCCAGGCTGGCTTAGGGACAAGCCCACGCCTTCTGTCACTGTGCACATCTGTTCCAGAGTGGAGGAAGGTCCCGAGGAGCCCTCTTCCCTGCTAACTTCAGTAACTAGGTCACGAGCCATAGAGGAGAGATGGTCCAAGCCTCGTCTCTGTAGCATGCTGTCATAGCTTTTAACTCAAGTCAAAAACACACAGCGCTGGAATGAGCTGGCGGCCAGGACCATTCCTACAGCAAAGCTCAACTTTTACGTCTTCATCTTGTTAGCTGAAAAATGCAGCCTATCTACTGCTGGGAGTTGGCTCCAGGGAATGCCAGCCCAGGCTTTTCTCCTCATTCTAGATAAGCAAATTCAGAACAAAGTCACAGCCAGGTACGAGATCCTCCTTTAGCCCTGTTGCAAGTTGAGGGCCACAGCTGGCACTGTCTTGAGGACAGAAGTCAGAGGGCTCTCCAGTGCGTGCAGGTGTGGGGACAGGCACCTGGAGCTCTGTGCCCACACCTGGCAGGCGCTGGAGGCCACCTGGCACCCCACACATACCTGCTGTTTTATTCCCTTCTCTTGATTTTACTACTGTGGGCCGGTGTGGTATTCAGTGGGGGGAAACAAGGCCAGCAACTGCCTTCCCTCCACACAGCTGGTCATGAGAATGTGGCTGGCTGGTCAGGTTGAATGGAAAAATAAATAAACCAAGTATGAACAATGTAAGGGGTGGGGAGATAGCTCAGCGGCATAAACACCTGCCTGGAAAGTGCAAGGACCTGAGTTTGAGTCCTGATACCACACCAAAAAAAAAAAAAAAAAAAAAAAAAAAAAAAAAAAAAAAAAAAAAAAAAAAAAAAAAAAAAAAAAAAAAAAAAAAAAAAAAAAAAAAAAAAAAAAAAAAAAAAAAAAAAGTATAAACAACATAACCATTAAGGATGACTTTTTTAGAACTAGATAACAGGCACATAGGCTGTCCCCAGAGGTTAGCTGTCATGGTGTAAGCAATGGGTATGTGGGTATCACTGTAATACGATGCTTTTAATACTTTTGGAAATATACCTAGGAGAGGAAGAGCAGAGTCACATGGAATTTTCTGTTTAGTTTTTGAGAAATCTTCGTGTTGATTTTCATAGTGATTATGGTAGTCGGCATTCCTACCAGCACTGCGAGAGCTTTCCTTCTCGACATCCTCGCAAATATTTGTTGCCATTATGTTCCTGATGATAGCCATTCTGCCTAGGATAAGATAGAGTTTTAGAGTTGTTTTTATTTTTAGTTCCCTGATGGCTAAAGACAATAAACACAGCAGAGGAGTGAAGGAAGAAAATATAATGTCTATGTACACATTGGATGGACTATTATTCAGCCATAAAGAAGAATCAAACAATACCATTTTCTGGAAAATGGGGGGAACTTGAGCCTATAAAGCTAGGTGAATTATGCCAGGCACAAAGCTAAATGTCTTCATAAATAATAAAGAAATGGATAAAACAAAGGACAAATGCTTTACAAAAAAAAAGAAAAGGAAGACTTTTGAGATTGAGAAGGAGCTCAGAGGAAGGAAAACTCAAGAGAGGAGAGTAAAGGGACAGCATTATGGAGATATGTTTAGGCCAGGGACACAGCTCAGTGGAACAGGCACCTGCCTGGTAAGCACAAAGGCCGGAGTTCGATGCCCAGTACGGAGAGGCACAGAAAGAGAGAGAGGAGAGAGGAGAGAGGGGAGAGGGGAGAGGGGAGAGGAGGAGAGAGACAGACAGACAGAGAGAGACAGAGAGAGAGACAGAGAGAGACAGAGAGAGAGATTATACGTAAGTACCAATAACAAATCTCACTATTGGGGCAGTGTAAATATAAGCTAATAAGAACTGAATATAATTAAGTTTAAATAACCAGGTGAAGTAAACCAAATGAAGCAACGCGTAGCTTCTGATGGAACCCTTTGTGCATTCACCAGTTTCCATCGCCTGATGTTTCCCTAACTAAAAGCTCCGTCCCGAAGCTCTGTTCAGGGTGGATTAATACACGCCGCACCGTGTGGCTGGTGGGACAAGTGATCACAAAGGTGGCTCTTAAGATGAAACAGTTATCTCCCGCTCTCTCTCAGTCAGGCAGCTGCAAGTGTGCAAGTCGAGGCGCAGGCAGGCCCGCGCTCCCTCTAGCCTCCACGCTCCCTCTTGTGTCTCCCAGCTTCTGTAGGCTGCTGGCAGTCCTTGGCTTGTGGCACCATCACACCTGTCACCGCCTCCACCATCACGTGGTCACCTTCTGCAGCTGTCCACTCTCTGCCGGATCCTGAAAGAATACTTTCACTTTCTGGATAATTCTGGATCAACTCTGTATTTTGAGATTCATAGTTTACTTGTTTTTTTATTGCTTCAAGAGAAGAAAAAAAGTAGCAAAAAAAATATATATATATAAGTGAGACAGAATTTCTCTAAACAAAATGATAGGAATTCAACAACGGTTGTTATTTTGCACACTGTAGTTTTCAATTTAGTTGTTCAGATTACCAGGTATAAGCATGCAAAATTGGCCAAAAAATTGGTGAAACACGTTTCTAATTAAAAACATCTATGCTTTAACTGCTCCTTTCAATACACCAGTAGAAATCAGCAAAAGTATCAGGAAAGCTCTCGGGCAGGTGTGTGTCTCCTTCTTTCCTTTCTCCTTTCCCTCCTCTCTTTGAACAGTTTTTGCAAGGCCTCTGTTCCACTGAGTAACATTCAGTGTCCAGGAAGTAGGGTTTCTGGGCCCACGGTTACGCCCCCTGCCAACCCGGACAGGGCCAGCTAACTGCAGGGCCACGTCCTGGCCACCTATCAGCGACCTACATTGCTTTGGAAGATGCCGTCCTGAGTGCTTTTCAGATGCTTCTGATTCTCTGAAGCTCGCAGGCCGCAGCTCCACAGCAGGTACATGTGCTATGCTCCAAACACTAGCGTGTGGGACAACTTCTTTTTTTTAATTTTTTTTTTCTTGTTTCAGAACTTTTGTTTGTTTATTTATTTTTATGGCCAGTTCAGCCTGCCCTGAGGGCAGGGCTGGCACAGCATGTGGTGCCGGGGATCGAACCGCGGTCCCTGCAGCCACCCAAGCTTTCCTAAGCAGGCGCTTTAGACCACTGAGCCATCCTGCCAGGCCCCATGGAACAACATCTTTTTCCTCTGTGCCCTTTTCCATCTTCCAAATAAGCCCTCGATGAACATGCTACCTTTTTCTATGTGTGTTGTGGTCCGGCTGGCACCCAGGACAGCTCTTGGCCCAGGCCACAGTGTGAAGTGGGTAGGCCTCTGTGACCCAGGGCCAGGGGCTCTGTGGAGCACGCTCACCCGCGGGGCAGCTCCTTTTGGCATCACCAGCTGGGGCTGCCCGGGCTGCTCACTCCTCCTTCCTCATACCCCAGACCCCTTTGAAGTGGATGAAGTTGTTCTGCACCCTCAGGATCTGCAAATCACCATGACAACCAAGCCACTCCTTGAGCAGCAGCTGCTATGTGCCGTATGGGGGCTACAACGCAGCTCCACTCCCCAGCATTTCTGAAGTTCATGAAGGCCGGAGGAGGGATATTTTATTCTCTTTTGCAGCTGAGAAAATTGAGACTTGGAGCATTAAATTACTTGCCCAAGGACACTCAGTACATAAGCAGTTAGCCTGGGACTTGAACCTGTGGCTAGGAAGCTTCCAAGCCTGGGGTTTTCCCAGTAAACCAGGGCTAGACAAATAGCCTAATGCAGTTAACCAGGTGGGTTGTAAAATACACCTTTTTTTTTTTTTTTTTTTTTGCGGGACCAGGGTTCAAACTCATGACCTTGCACTTGCCAGGCAGGCACTTGTGCCTCGGAGCTATCTCCCCCGCCCCCAAAATACACCTTTAAAAGTTTTGTTTTCATTCTTTTTGTGGGAAGCAATCAAACAAGTACAAGGAAAGGGAGCAGAGAGCTCCGTGTTCCGAACTGCACTCGCCCACAGGCTGGATTGGTCACGCTGCTAGATGCTGGGCTCTCCAGCTGTTGTGCAGATAAAGTTCCAGCCTTGTCCTCGGCACCCACCTGGAGCACGACTGCCATCCTGCTACAGTAAAGAGAGCTCCAGATTTACTCTCCAGCACTCTCTCTCTCTCTCTCTCTCTCTCTCTCTCTCTCTCTCTCTCTCTCTCTCTCTCTTCCCCCCCCCTGCTCTCCTTCCCTTTCTCTCTCTCTGGCTTTTTAAATTTCATTTGGTGCTGATTCTTCAATATCAAACCTCCGAGCCCTGCAGACCTGTAGCGGGGGCACCGCCACACAGCATTCCCTCCTCACGGAGGACACGTGCAGGACTGTCTCCTGCCCCAGCGCCCCTAGGCTCTGACCACTGCTGGCTGGGCACCTCCCACACCCTGCCATTTGGCACCCCCGTCATCGCTCGCTGGAGCACTGAGTAGTGTAGCCCTTGAAGACGGGTGCCAGGCAGGAGGGGATCTGCCCAGACACCCTGGCATGGACCACAGCTCTGGATAGAAGTGGCACTTTCTCTTTGTCGTTCTTTGTCTCACACTCTTTAGGAGCACTTCATTTGCCCCCAAAGCGAAGTGGGTTATTCACGACCCCTGCCCCATGCTCTGGTGAGCGGCGCCAACGCACAGATGACTCTGCTTGGCACCGCCATTCTTGGTGGTGTTCGTTCAACAGCATTCCGCTGAAATATCGTTTTCGGGGGATCGCTGCCCATCAGGCACTTAATTACATACAAAATTAGATTTCCTTGTGGTTTCACCAAAAGCCCAGGGCACTGGGATAATTACTAAGAGAAAAGATAAAAATGTGAGCTTATATCCCAAACTATCCTGGCAAGGAGCGTCGAGCAGAAGGATGACCTGCTCCCCTGGAGTGCTCACCTTTGCCACAGTTGAGGCTTCGCTGCTGGCCCTGTCCTGTCCCTCTGTGGCTCAAGAGGGCACAGTTTTATGTGTGGGGGGAAGGTACAAATGAGAAGATTAAAGTCCCCTGTGTTTCTCTGGCTTGCCCCAGTACCGTGTGTCTTCCCTTGACCTGTGCTGGGGATCTCCACAGAAGGCTACGACAGCTTCCCCAAACATTTTAGTGGGCAAAATACAAACGAAACAGAACTTACACGTTTGGAAATTTGGGAATGGATAGACCACACTCACTAGGCGCTGCGGGGCAATCTGTCCTCTCCCTGCCTTGCCTAGAGGATGAGCAATGGGTCTTCCCGTTTAGGACCACTGTGAGGACTCCATCAGAACATCTATACATGGTGCTTGGCTCAGTCCCCAGCACTTGCTAGCTGCACAAACATAGGAACAGAATAGGACAATTGTGTTTCTAGGATCTCACAGTGGCAGGCATATCTGGCCCTTTCGTTCAGGCTGGTGGCCTAACAGCTCCATTTTCAATCCACATTTTTTTTTTCAGTGCCCTGCCTCCCAGCTTGCTCTGCATGAGAGGGCTGGGCTTTGGCTCACAGCCCTTCCATGAAATGGGAGGAAGATGGGATTTGGAAGAGTTGTCCTGACCGTGAGACCCTCACCTACGCAGCATTCCTCCGCTCCTGCCTGAAGCAATCTCCATGTTGGAGAGGCCCCTGATGCCAGCGATTGACCATTTGCCCCCACTTTTAGAGGATGCCAGGGCCGAGGAAGAAAGCTCTTTGATGCGAAGTGACAGGGCCAGCCCTGCCACAGTGTTTGCTGCCTGTCTCCTGCCATGGCCTGGTGGAAATTCCCCCACAAGGAACCAGGCTCCTCCTGGGAAGCAAAAAAAAAAAACCACCCACTCTGCCCCCTGCAGGCCAAAAGGACCACTGCAAGGTAGGAGCCCAGCGCGGGACGGCTGATTCAGGAGCGACGTTCGCGTGTCTGCATTCTACAGGCTTGGCGGGAGCCAGATGAAGCCATACGCAGTTTAAGGGCCAACCTAAGGAAGCCGGAGCACACAAAGACACGATACCTCTGGAAGGCTGGAGGCGAGATTCATTTAAACAGCTTCCCCTGTCATCGGTGTCACCAAACTGAAGCTTGTCTTGTTTACCGGATGAAGGTTTCACACTGTGTCAACGTGCTGCCAGAATCCAGCATTAAAATGAGCAGTTAGTACAAGTCAGCCATAAACGTGGCAGATCCGAGAGACCGGCAGAAGCCACCCCGAGATCCCTGGTGCAGCTTTTAAGCACTTGGCAGGCTGCTGGCTCAAACTGGAGAGGGGGCTGCGTGCATCATTTGGGCCCGAGTGCAATGCACTTGAAATAATTACTTTAATCAGCAAAAGTTAATTACTTTAAATCATAAATTAATGGCAGAGCATTTGGCAGAGGCTGACATGTGTGGCGAGGCTGTCAACTGAAAACCCAGGTGAACCCCCGACCCTGCCTCAGTACCGCTGCAGAAGCCGGAGCCCACCCACCGTGCATGCCACTTCTGTACCATTCGGAAGAACTCTTTGTAACCGAAGAAGCGCCACCTTAAACTGTCACCTATAAAAAAAGCAGCCGTAAACAGGCAGACTGCTGCTAAGCAGGTGCTGCTGGAGAAGCTGGCCCTTGACAATAATAAGATCTTAAACTGGCATCTGCCTTTATTTTATAGCACAATTGGAAAGATGGTTAAAAGTAATAAACTCAGCTGATATGTTTTATGAGTTGGTAGTTAGCAGTGTTTACTGTGGAAGAAGATTTTGGAGAAGATGCTGTCACCCCTCAGATTCACTCCCCCAACCTCAGCATTCAGAAATCGGAGATGCCGGAAGAGGAGCTTCTTCACGCAGGCAGCGGGCAGCCACGCGGAGCATCTCTGTCCTCCATGCGCTGGTGTCTCCAAGAAGCAGCCAGAGCGGCTTGGAGAGGGATAAAAAGCCTCCTTGGATAAAATGGGAAACCCATTAAGAGCACATCCTCGGCCTGGAGCTTGGAGGCCTTTCAGAGCTTTGGACGCCAGGTGGACAGGCAGTTAGGTAGCAGTTGGTGGTGTGCCCACCTTGACCTCATTCAGATGTCGAGCAGCATCTATAAGATTTCTCAGACACAGGTGAGAAAGAAAGCCACCTGGAGAGAGCAACCTTCCAGGTGTCTGTGCAGCCTGGCCAACCTGCGAGATGCACTGGAGCCAGAGGCTTCAGACAAGGGCAGTCTGGGAGCGTGTGGGAGTGTGGGACAGTGCAATATCGTAACTGAGCCCAAGGCCAAACGGATCCCGGCAAGGCCCAGTCATCCGCTCATCACAGAGACGAGCAACTGTGCGCATGTGCTAAACAAAGAGCGCGGAAGGATAGATGGGGCAGTGTCTGTCTTACGCTTGCCTTGCCAGGGAGGGAAGCAGGGAATTCGACAGTGACAATGACGTGCCCTCAGGCTCTGAGAAGAGATGTGCACACTGGTTTGGGAAAGCAGCCAATGAAATTTTTAGCCAGCGTGTTGGGGGAGGTGGTGACCGTCTTAGCTTTGTGATCCCATGGATTAGCAACCATGGTTCGATTACGTATTCTCTAATTACTAAGAGAGTATTAGGAACCTCAGAGGTCTAAATTTGGTTCCAATTATTCCTTCTAGGTAAACTTCAAAATAGAGCTAAAAAGGAAAGTACGAGGCTGTGCAGCCTGTCGTGGAGAGCAAGAAGCTACCTCTGCTGTCCCCATGCAAAGGCGAAGCCCTTGGGGTGGGCAGGGCCTGCTGTGGAGAGCCCTGGCTGCCAACCTCTCCAAAGCTTCCCTGACTGAAGGCTCCATGTAAGTATGTCCTTGCTCTTCTGCAAATTGCCTTTCAGGTAGAAGCCTGTCCAGTCCTTGTTATTCTCGGTAGAGCCAGGTATTCCAGCATCCAGGTCCACCCTGAGAAGTCCATCTGCAGGGGTCAGGAGGTCTGTGCTGGCAGGACTGACTCCCAGACGGCTTCTGTCAGCCTGGCTAATCCAGGGATGCACAGCACTTTGTGCTGGGCTGCCCCTCCTGGAGGCTGCTAGATGGAGTAATGGAAGGAGCCTGAGTTGCGCCTCTGGTTCTTGGTGGCCTTGCTCAGGACTGCCTCTCTACCCCCTGGCGGCAGGCATCTTCTCTAGCAGAGACACTGGGTGGAGTGGATCCTAGCAACCATCCACGGCCTACTGGCTCCTAATCGCAGAGTGGAGAGGCAGTCATCATTGCCCATTCACTGAGATGGCCTGGGGTTGTTTGCTCCAATTTCTGAGAATGCAGATTGCAGCCGCACTAGTGGCCAGCTGCTCCTGACACATTCACGTCCATGGATGGGTCTCCATGACTCATTCGGATTCCGAGGAAAAACTGTGTCCAGGTGCTAGCTCTCCGGGGATCCTTGCGTCCTGGAGGAATGACCATCCATCAACATAGCTCCCATAGACTATGCATGGGTCTAGCTTTGACCCAACATAGCTCCCATAGACCCATGCATGGGTCTAGCTTTGACCTCAAGGAGAGTTAGGTTCAGGTCTGAGTTAGTCAGCTCCTGCACAGTGTGACTGAGAGCTCTCTACTTAACTCACCAGCTTCTGCTGCTCATTTGTATGTTGGAGATGACAGCATAGCACCAAGCCTCCTTGGAGCAATTGGAAGTGACAGACAGAAGGAGGTCCCTAGCCTGCTTCCAGGAACCAGGCAGGTGCTCTGTAACTATCAGTGAACAACAACATCGAAAGCTCAGTGTCAAGGCACTGCTGTCCTCTTAGGTTTTCCCTGACTGCTTCCAGCCTCATGAGTCAGCCCCCTGCAGGGCACTACTGTTCTTGCCACTTCCAAGGACAACATGGTGTCACACCCTACACAATAGCACCTATGTCCCTTTTCCTCGGCTGGTTGCTTCACTCGGCTAGACCGGATGTGCTCTGACAGCATGGCCTGGTCTCTGTATAACCCCATAAGTGTGTGAATAAAGAAGAGAGTTTACTTGTGCTGCACAGGGTGAATGTAGGTATTCAACCAAGCATCACATCTCCTGACCTAGAGACTAGCTGCTTCGTGCTGGTTCAGGTGTAGAAGAAACAGCCTCTCTGCACAAGGTCCATGTCTTGAAAAACTTTGGCCAGCTAAAGCTAAAACATTACAATAAGGATGGGACACTCTTCCTGGTAAGCTCCCTCAGCACTGTCAGGAGGCAAGGTGCTCAGAACCTGCACTTTCCTAGAGGCAAGACACAAACACATTTAGCAAGAAACATCTAAGAGTTATCAAATAAAAAACAACATTGCAGAAAATGGGAAATATTTTTCCCACACTATTTTTCCCACAGTGACTAGAGTATCTGAGTACCTGGGATATTGCAGCGGTTTAGAATTCCATCCTGTTCCTATCAGTCACAGGTATTTTGGCAGAACCATCATTAGCCAAGCTCATCTTTGAAATACTCTGGGTCAGAGTCAGTCTTCATTCCCACATGGGAAATTTCCACTTTCATTAAAGGTTGTCAGGAACTCATGGGTCTCTTTTCCCAACCCAGAGTTTCAATTAAATTTGGCTTGGAATGAGACCCTATCTTCTCGATTTTCTTAGGATCATGATAAAACTCTCACCTGGCAAGGTCAAACAGAACTTTCTACAATGATAGAAATGGTCTACATCTGGGCTTTCCAATACGGTCACCTCTTACCACCTGCTAAGTACATGCAGTGCTGCCAAGGTGACTAAGGAAGTGAATTTTAAACTTTATGTCCATTGATTTCAATTTCTATAGCCATGGGTGGCTAATAACTATGGCAGTGGACATGATTGGGCTCACCAAAGCCATTATAACCCCTCTTACGAATAGCAACCACAGAGCCTTTTGTGTTTAGCCAATTCTCAGGACTTGACGCCACAATCTTCCTCTAACTAGGTGGTCTCCACCATAGGCAGATTCCTACAGCAAGGTCAGGCATCACTAATAGTGTTCATGTCACACAGTTTTGGCTGGCTCAGGGTGGGGACGACGTGAGCAGGGGGAGGGAAAGAAAACATCTTAGTTCCAACACATAAGCATATTTTGTCCTTCATTTTAAGAAACAAAATTCATCTTGGGTGTGCTGAACGGGTACATTTGTTTTATATCTTTGACATTCAAAACCAAAACGCAGGTTACTGAGTTCTTCTCAAATTCAAAGTAGTAAATACAAGTTTCATACCAAATTAAATGCGCAAAGACTATTTTCATGATTTTTAAAGATGAGAGAAAATGAAATGCGAATTTTGCATGTAAAAAGCCAACACTTGCAATCCCACAGAAAAAAAACATTTCAAATGCAATGCATGGATCCCACTGGTGTCAACTTCCCACGGGCTTTGGTCCACTTTTCCCAATGAAAATCTCATAATAGCTTTGAATGAAAGCTCATTTATGATGCAGACACCGTGTGAGACATACCAACTTTTTCTTCTCCCAACCAGGAGAAATTTGGCTCATAAATGGAAGCAAAATGCTTCATTCTTCTCTGGCAACTCTAGAAAAAGTAGCTCACCCAGCTTCTCTTACAAGCTTCTGGGAACTAAATAGAAAATGCACCCGTGGCCTGTTAGCCTAATGGTTGGAGTTAGGTATGCAGAGGCTTTGTTAGGAATGTGCTGGACAGCCGGCCCATTATCTTTCCTCTTCTTAGTGGTACTTGAAGCTCTTGAACTCTACAGTGCTCTCTTAAAAATGGGCCTGAGGGGTCCTGGGGAACAGAAGTGCGGTAGCCTCTTGCAGGTAACTCAGTATAATAGCCCCTCTGTGCTGCACAGGTCATGCCATGGCCAGCTCTGTGCACTTTGGCTGACAAAGGGGAGGACAGCTCTGGGGAGAGCAGAGCCTGGCTGTGACTGTAGGTGTAGACCCAGCACTCAAGCAGACAATGCCAGAAACAAATGCAACCAGCACAATCCCACAGTAAGCATAAGTTCTGCCTGCACCAAACTTTAATCTTTTCCCCCAGGCATCTACTCAAGCAGTATTATTTTATTTATTTAATTTTTTTTTTTACTATTAATATTCTGCCCTCGATGTGCTGCAAAGCAACTTCATGCACAAAAAAAAAAAAAAAAAAAAAAAAAAAAAAAAAAAAAAAAAAAAAAAAAAGAATGGACTTACCAGGAGGACGCATTTGTCTTTAGCACCTGGACTGTTTTAAATTAGAGAGCACCCAGTACGGGGAGCCAATGCTATTTTAATCATTCCAATGTGTCCAGGGTGGGAGATGAACTCAAAAGGTGAATATTAAAAGTAGTTGTGGAATTCAGTCATTTCACGAATGAGCACGTAATAGCCAAAGGCAAAACCGGAAGGCAACTTCACTTCCAATCAGTGTTCCCATTTTATTGAAACCAGATTGGAATTCCTGGAAGGAAGCCTACAGATCACATCTTTAATACTCATTTTCATATACTCCAGTAAAACTGTCAGGGTGAATCAGTTGTTGAGGAAGGCTTCCTGTATAATTTACAGATGTGCCTCCCTGTAGCCCATTATTTAGACCTGAAACAGAAATATGTTTTTGATCAAGCTCAGAGATTTCCTCTCACCTGCCCAGGTTTGCTTGGCTTTAATTTGTCAATTAATGCTGGCCTTTGCACACGGCACTGACCTGCCACACTGGGGACATTAATCCCCACACACGCAGCAGCCTGCAGGATGGCTTGCTGGAAGAGAGGAGCTTGGAGTCCAGGAGGAGAGAAGGAACCCTGTGTCTGTGCCTCTTCCTCTAAGGACGGGGGAGTGAGGGTGCAGGAAGGGTGGCTGCAGGAACCCTGATTCACTGAGGCCGTGTTCCCTCAGCGCCATCCCTGTCACTGAGGACCAAAGCCAGAGAGATAAAGTCAGAGAATCTGAGGCACCCAACAGCCCCACCTTCCTGAGGGAGTGGTCAGAATAATTCAGGATTTATTCTAACCATTAACTTTTTGTGTGTTTGTGTGTATGTTTGTTTTTCAAGAAAGTCCCATTCCCACTGAGCTAGCCAGACAGCCTGCGAAGCCTGCCCTGACAACGCATGGGGGTGGGAGTGAAACCATCTGAAACTCTTGGGCTGGCTTCCTTTGCACCTTAGGTTCTGATGTTTTAAGAAACCCGACTGGAGAAACAATAAGAGCAGGAGTGGTTGCCAGGAAGGCAGATTCCCAAGGTGCTCCCTGGTCTCCCGTGCTGCAGGGAGATTATGAGACAAGGGAGCCCCGGCATGGACCCCGTCAGGCCTTCTGTGTCCCCTTCCCTCCTCGCTGAGAGCTTTGGACTGTGGCCCAGGCAAAGTGTCGAGCTGAAGGATTTGGGCTTCAAGGAAAGATCCTTCACTGCTCCCATGCTGTGGATTTGTTAGAAGAAGAAGAAGCAAGATCCAAATGGGACACATTTATCTGAGAAAACTAAAACCTAGAAGATGACCTCAGCGCCCCTGAGCCCTGTGCTCCTGAGACAGCTCTGAGCTCCATGAGCAGGCTGCCATGGATCGTCTCGGTGTACTCTTGCTTTCTGAGCAAGGGATTGGCTTACTCTGCACTGCAATTATGGGACGCTCAGGGTTCGAATCCCAGCTCTAGGACAACATAGCCACTCAGCCTTGCAGGATGGGGCACTGCATCCAGAGGGAAGACTTTGCGGAGTCCCCCAATTGGGTAAATCAAGGACTGCCATGTGCGGAGAGAAAACAGAGGTGCAAAGCAAGGAGGCTGCTGTACTGTGCATGTGCATGCAGTGTTGGTGGTGTGGGACAGTAAGAAGCCCTGGGGTCCCAGTTTTGGCCCTGTTGTGAGGCTCAAGTCTGTGATCTATGCCGTGAAATTTCTTTGACTCGACCTCCATCTACACGCCAAAGCGGACACACCACCGTGTGCAAGTGTGCAAAGCACAGCCTCAGGGGCATGACAGCCACAGGGGGACATGGAAGGAAGCCCCAAGGGAGCCTGTGAGGTGCCTGTTTCCCTGCACTGTGTTCGTAAGGAAGTGAATGGCTCACAACGACCATCAAACTCATGGCTAGCATCACATACACACACACACACACACACACACACACACACGACAACAACAACGTTAATAATAGCAAAAGCAGCGGCGTTATAGCAGGAAAATGGCTACCACTAAATTGAATGCCAAAAGTACAAAATCCAGTATTTCAACAAAAATTCACTGCCTGACTTCATGGCCCAATGCAAGAGAGCCAGCGTGCACTTTGGATTATCATACACATAGCTGTTAAAGTGGTCCAGCAGTGTAAGAGGCCTTATCCTGTGACCATTCTGGATAGTCAAGTGATACAATAAGCCCAGGACACCCCCACGCAGTGGTCTGGAGAAATGTGACCCATATCAGACAAGGGTAATCTGGGTCTTGGAAAACAAAAGCCTGGAAGGTTCCATTCAATCACACGATGGTCTCCTAAATACCTAGCATACTCCTAAATGTTGGCCACTGCAGTTGGTAGTACAGCACAGCTTTCCCTAGGAAGTTTCCTCCTTATGGTTTTCAAATGAGTCATGTATAAATTAAAATATGCTAATGAGATGTAAAAGCTGAAGCTGGTTTCTACATTATGCTCTTACCAGTACACAGAAAGGCACTGGGTCCTCCCTACCAAGTCAAGATTCCCCAAAACAGACCTCATGGATTTCACATTTAATGCACTGAGAAGTTTGCGGTGGATTCCAAATTTTGCTGACTGTTTACTTTTTTTTCTCCATAATTTTGGTGGCAAGAATACATTTCATGGAGAAGCTTATAGATATCACTCCATTTGCCTTAGGGTGAGGGTGTCTTAGGCTTCTATTGCCTGCTCCCGCTGCTCCTGCTGTGATCCAAAGACCCCCACATGGTCCATCTCCCACGGAGTGAGTGCAGCGAAGAATCAGAAAACACCTTGCTCCTAAAGCCATAATCCATAAAGGAGAACAAGAGCAAAAATGTATTACTTAAATTTCACTTCTTTGAACTCAACAAAAGGCTTTGGCTTTTGTATGATAAATATTGATCAGTTCAGCTCACTTTCTTTCTGAAGAGCACAGACACACATGGACATTCCCACACAAGTGCCTGGGTGCACCCACAGGTGACCACAGGTCACAGGGACATGCACACACAGAGAGCTGTGCAGCCAGGGCCCGTGTTTCTGCCATCCAGGCCATAGAGAGAATGAACTCACATAGCTTTGCTAAAGCAACCCTAAAATTCAATTTCCCATTAAGGATTTTTTAAATCTTTCATCTACAGGGTCTTGCTATGTGGCTCAGACTTGTAATGACTCTCTTGTCTCAGGCTCCCCAGCACTGAAGTTACATGTGTGTGCCACCATGCCCGGTTTCAGGGGCTAGCTCAGGATGCAGTACAGGGAATCCAACCTGAATCTTTGTGCTTGCTGGGTGGGTGCTTGGACCATCAAGGTATCTCTCCAGCCTCCTATTATGGTTCTGATGTTTGTTTTCTTATTTCACTTTTTGCAGTACTGGAGAATGAACTCAGGGCATTTGCACCAAGCATTCCTTTTTCTTTTTCTTTTTTTTTTTTTTTTTTTTTTTTTTTTTTTTTTTTTTGGTCATTGTTGTTCTGAGAAGAGCCTTGCTAAATTACCAACTCGCTGACGCTGAGCTCACACCTGCAATCCTGCGCCCAGCTCCCACCAAGAGCTGATGTCTCTTCTTAGATTTCTGTTGGAGGATAAATGACCAAGACCAGATTCTTTCTCAAGGACAGGCTTGGTGAACAGAGGCGACGAGAGGGCCTCACCTGAAGAGGAATAGGGAAGAGGAGTTTCTATTTACAGGGTCTCCGTTTGCATGATCCAAGAACTTTAGGGGGAGGGAGCTATATCTCTGCTCTGCTCACAGATGAAGAAAGAACTTTTCAGTGAGGTAGCTCACTCCAGGACACACCGCCAGGAAAACCCAGGTGACACTGCAAGTCAGTGACAATTGCAAATCAAGGTGAGTCTCAAACCTCGGTTGGTTGGTTGGTTGGACAGCTTGTCTAGAAAACTCTATTTGACCTTTATGTGTTTAATACCCTCTCTGGTCCTGAGCCTGACCTCTGTCCTTAGGCCCTGGAAGATTGGGGAAGCACCAGGCACAGTTCTATAGTCCACGTGAGTGAGCCAAGGTTTGACTCAGGAGACGAGGAGTGGGCCATCCCGGCACAGGCAGTAGCTTCCCCCAGCAGGAGGACAGAAGGCTGGGGCGAGCAGAACAGGTGCTTCCTCCCTGTGCCGGCTGTGTGGAGAAAGCAAGGGTCTATTTCTAGAATGCTCTGAAAAGACATCTGTCCTCAAATCCAGAGTGGGCCAAGGGGGCTGCCAGTGCCACAAGGGGTAGAAACTCAGGCAAGCAGTGATAGTCCTTACAGGCTCACAGGTTTCCTGCTCATGAACTTATCAAGAAATAGAAATTCTCCAAGAGAAGGAAAAATAGGGGTATGTGAGTGCATTTGTGTGTGTGTGTGTGTGTGTGTGTACATGTGTGTGACAGAGAGGAGAGAGAGAGAGAGAGAGAGAGAGAGAGAGAGAGAGAGAGAGACTGAGGTCCTACACAGATGGGAAGAAACAGGTAAGGCCACCCGAAGCCCTCAGCCACTCTCCCCATGGCATGCGAAGCCTCTTCCTTGTTCCTTGCAGGGTGTCTCAGGAGCTGGCCTTTGTCTAGGAAATCAGAGCCTTTCCTAAGATACAGGGACATCATGTGTGCCTGGGAAGATCCCCAGATGCCCATAGTCCTGCCCTGGCCCTTCACAATCCATCCCACGAAATCCCAAGCAAAGCACATCAACACTGTGATAGAGCACAGAACCCATTAGAAGACGATTAATATTTCACAACTCCGTCTTAATTGCCAAAAAAGTTCATCTTTGAGACAAAGTTTTGTTTTTTTCATCTTTCTTTTTAAATCCTTAACATAATGACTGAATGGTTAATATGAAGCGGATACATTTTTAAAAGACTTCTTTGAAAAGCCATTCAAAGCTGAACCCGCACAGAGGAGCGCAGGCCTGGGAGGGGGCGCGAGTTGCCCCCGCCGTGCCAGCTCCGCGCGCTGACAGAACAAGTATTGCATGAGATGTGAAGGATGACTGTGGCGGCCTGGAAGCCCTGGAGCAGGTGTTGCTCGTCCTCATTTGCAGTGGAGCGTGGCCCCCGGCTCAGCGAGCCGCAGCCAGTTCCTGGCAGCCCCTCTTGTACCTGCGTGCAGAGAGGCGCTAACGATAACGGATGCAGGCCGATTAGCCAGCCCATTTGGAGTGGCACGCGGTGGCCCGTCGCTGGCGTGAGACGGAGGCTCTCACGGGGATGCAGGCATGCCGGGATCCCTGGGGGCTGGGGGCTGTCCCTCAGGTCCTTGTGTGCAGGGCTGGAGCGAGACACGGCTCCCTAAGATAGGACTCACCTGTGCCTACAGTAACATCGATCCATATTTAGTAATGCATAAGGACATCTGACCCCACAGCCCACTCCCAGCCGCACAGAAACCGTAGGTAGGAATGGCTTGCGCCCCTATTAGCTGCGCTCCTCCTGGAACCAGCCCAGCCTGGAGCGCGCTTCTGCCCGCTCTCCCTTGGGCTCCGCGAGCCTGTGCTCACCCCCGTGGGTGTCCTCACAGCTTTAGGCCCCGGCACGGCTAAGTCACAGCGCGAGCTCAGATCTCAGCCGCATCCTCAATACTGCAGCCTCCTGGGTCCGCTTCCGGTCCTGCCTGTACCCGTAGACAGCACCCTGCCTGTAAGTGCTAGTGTTCCTCCAAGCCAGAAGTTACTGTCGTTAAGTGAGGCTTAGAGTAGAAAATCAGCGTCAGCGCTTGTGCTTACATCACTAGGTGTATCAGTTCCAATGTGATGGCCGCACAGTAAGGGCGTGTAGGTCCTCTCACAGTGGTGTCACAGCTGGACCTCGTGGAAGTCGCTTCTCAGGAATACAGGAGGTCTCCTGGCAGATCAGGTGCTCAGCCTCCAGGAGAGGCATGTGGCCTCAGGAGCTGAGGACAGAGCCCTGAGGGGCCAGGGAGACCACCCTCCGTTGGTCTCTAGGGGCCTCTTGCTACCCACTGGCAGAGAAAGGAAGCTTCTGCTGTTACAGCTGTAGACCCAGCCTCTCTGGGCTCCGGCCAGATTGCGAGGACTCGGCTTCCACCCACCAAATGGTGGCAGGGGTGCCGTGCAGGTGCACAGGCCCCTTCGATAGCCAACATCGAAGTCAAACCTGTTTCCACTCTTCGTGTTCAGGGAGCAGAACTAGGTGCTTGCACACTGCCCACAAGGCAGCTGCCAGCCCTTCCAGGTGGCACCAGACAGGAGTCTCTCCCCACACGCTCTCCTCTCGTGTTGGGGAGCACTATGTCTTATAGGCCCCGGTAGATGGGAAAGAAATGACTTCAGGTGCTACGGGAGATGCTTCGGAGCCTTGCAGGTGGACAAATTTCCCCAGCCCAGTCCACGGTGGAACAGGCTTTGGGGGTCAGTTTCCCCATGTGTAGAATGAGTACAGCGAAAAGGATACAAACTAGAGCCCTTCCAAATCTAAACTTAGTGGTCAGTAGCAATCCCGTGGTGGTGAGTGCTGACCAAGGAAGTGCTGGCGACAGCATTTCTCGAGAATTGGTCCATTACTGCTGGAGCACCTGCAGCTTCAGGTGACGGTGCCAGGTATGTAACCGAGATGGACCAAGCACAGATTCTCAATGGGCAGCTAGTTCCCATAAGCATGAGTTCAGGTTTCACATACAGTCTTCTAACTACGGGGAGTAAAATCCACCTGACTTACAAACCGCTCTTCTATGTTGAACCCCGCATAGCTATTTGCCAGTTGCGAACCCTTGGACACAAAAAAATCATTTTCCAAAAGTGTTGCTATGGTTTGGGTCTAGTTATCCCCACAGAGCCTCATGCAGTCATGAGTTGAGGACTTCTAGAGTTTGAGATTAACTTCATAATCCACTGGGATTACAGATTTTAGTATAGCTGGGATTATGGGTGTACTTCCCCCAGCCTCGGGCAGGTACCTGGATGTTACATAAAAGAGGCAGAGACACACTCCCCCTCTGTTACCATTGTTCCTGCTGTTCCTCCTTTCGGCTATCTTGCTCTTTGCTGCCACCGTGAAAGGTTTCTCTCTGCCTTGTGCTGCTCTCTGCCTTGGACCCAGGTGAATATGGACTGAAACCTCCAGTGACTGCGCTAAATAAACCTTTCCTTCACTTTGTGTGTTGGGTATCTGTCTCAGCAATAAGAAAAGAGTAACTGACACAAGACTTCACCCTCTTCCATCTTAGCAAGGCAGCTCCCTGCCCGCAGACATGTTCAAATTATTTTAACCTGGAAGTAATTCAATAGAAAGTTGGAGGCTCAGGAAGAGAGGAGCCTAGTACTTGTCAGAGGGCAACCAGGAGAGTGACTAGTAGTTTGAGGGGACCAAGGGCTGGACTGGGCTTTCACCGTAGAACCACACAGGCCCAGGCCCTCACTACTAAGCAGGGCAACTAAAACAGTGCAGCCAGAGAAGCACCAGCACCCCTTCCCACCCAGGGACATCCACGGAGCATCAAGAGAATCACTGACCAGAAATAACTCACACTCCCTAGGTACCAGGGCTAAAGCTGTCCTGGTCCCTGAACACAGTGTCTGCAGGCACGAAGAACCCTGCTAGCAGCACGCAACGTCGCAGAAATGTCTGCACCACACACAGCGCATCAATGACCAATACGGGAGCAGTTTAACTTCTTAACTTACGGCCGCAACAATATTTTCAAGCTGATCATAAAATATCCCCCACCCGAGGCCTCAGGGTTCTACATTGGGAATTCAATGACAGGTTCAGGAATGAGGGGGTGGTTTATGGGGCATCTCTGAGGGAACAGTGCCATTACAGTAAAAGTTAGGTGATGCAGAAATGAAGACGGTGATGTTTACTCTACAAACTCCCAACAGAAAAATACTGTATATCTGTCCTCTTCCATTTACTAAGCAAGTGGAGTTATTATTACTATTGTTGTTTCTCATAGAAAACTTAGAGATAGTATGGTTATCAAAAGCGAGAATAGATTTATGCATGAATGTCCATAGAGGCAGCCACCAGTGCCCGCAGTCTGTCATGTCCCGGAACGGGAAGTCACATGCACAGTTCTGGCCCAGTTTTCCTCTTGTCAGTCCTAACCACAGGCTAACTGCGGTCCTTCGGCCCAAGCACAAGTGATGACGGAACCCCTCCACCCCTCTCTTCTGAGTGGGTGCTCAGCCAGTAGAT
Source organism: Myocastor coypus (assembly GCA_004027025.1). Taxonomy (NCBI): domain Eukaryota; kingdom Metazoa; phylum Chordata; class Mammalia; order Rodentia; family Myocastoridae; genus Myocastor; species Myocastor coypus. The sequence continues at coordinate 23,425 of PVJA010030840.1, forward strand.
GAAGTTCCCCATAGACCTCAGGCTCTGTAGAGAGAAGAAATGACATCAACAGGCAGTAAAAGGGAAAGGCCCCTCCGCCCACCCAGCTCCCATCTCTCATCTTCCTGGAGATATCAGCTAGCTCACAAGAGCCTCTCTGCTACTCCCTGAAGCCTCCTCTGCATTCTTTGCTCAGTACCTAGCAGTGATCCTCTCTAGGACCATGCGGGCTTCTGGTATCACCTACTCACAATTGTCACAGTTGTCTTGTGAATCATCCAATTCGATGCATGACGACATGGAGCTCAAAGAGTCCACCTGATCGTTCCAATGCTATAGAACCACATGGAGAGGAGTCCAGATGTTTGCTCACCACATCCAGGCCCCAAGGTTAGGCTGGGGTCATGCTTTCACCCACCTTTCAGCACAAAAGGAATCTCCCAAATACTCTACCTCCCCCCTTGAGTCTTTCCCGAATGCAGAGAGGTCCTCAGTACCAATCCAGCCCAACCTCAAATAGGTAAGTGACATTGCCTGAGCTGTGTGACTTGGCGTGGTGGACGCCAAAGTCCCTGGCAGATATGGGTCCCTGCAGTAAGCATCTGAGACAGAGATGATGGCATGACCCAGCAGCTGCACTCTGCACCAAGCTTGCAGTCCGACACCCAGGACATACAGATAAGTAACCACCAACTAAAAATGTTTTTCTTAACTCAAAGGCAAAGTTGGCACTTTTTTTCATTTCTTGTACTTTCCAGGGGATCCAGGAAGAAAAGTGAATTAGGGCTGCTAGCTCCAATCATCCATGAGACGGCTAAATAATAAATATGTGGAGAACAAAGACATTTTGTTTAAAATGTGGCTTGCAGTGTGGGTAGGAGACCCAGACTCCCACAGCACTTAAATCAGTGGCAGGAGCTCTGCAAGGGGAAGCTGGGAGGAACAGTCTTCCTCTCTGGGGCATCCGTGCAAGTCCATATGAACAATGCCTGGGGGAGCCCCATCTGCAGTACAGTCAGAGAGGAGCAGGGCTCTGGGAAGAGCCAGGAACCTGGGAAAGGAATTACAGGCTCAAGTTGACTCTCAGAAGCCAGAGACAATTCCGGATCTGGGTAGGTGTACTAAGGAGCTTTAGGCTGGTGACCTAGCATCCGACCAACCCTATGGAGCCTATCATCAGAGAACAAGAGGATGCAACCAAAAACGAGGCATCACAGGCCAGTCCTGCCTGCAGAGACCCTCTAGGATGCCCAGCATGGCCGCTACACCTGGATCTGCCAGCTCTGTGGTGGGTGCCTTTGAGTAGAAGAGCCATGAATAAATCAATCCCTTATATATGTGTCATGTCACCTCTCAGGGAGCCAAGAGCCACCTGCCTATCTCCTGAGGAGGAGCACTATGGAAAACCCTCTGAGAAGGAGGCAGAAGGTCACTGAAGAGGGGAATAGAACCTTTAATCCACTACCATCCTAGATATTGAATACTGAGTCCTGACTAGAATTGGAGCACAAAAAAAAAAAAAAAAGAATTGGAGTACAAGCGAAGCCCTGTGGCTTGGAGGACCTGGCCCCAGTAGGTCCTGGCTCTGCAGCCTTGGGAAGCACTTGCCCACTCAGAAACACAGCCCCAGCGGCTCTGTGGCATGGCTGTGAGGGCTGCAGAGGGCAGTGGACACAGCTGCGCCTCCAAATGTTGTCATCAGCATCACCATGTCCCCATTCACAACTCCATTATACTTGAAGAACCTTGAAAGCCAACCAGCACATTCCCAGCTTGTTGCTGTGTCTGTTGGCCAGGATGGGGTCAGTATTTGACATGCAGAGTTCTGTTCTTGATGGGCTACTGTTATGGTTTATGTCTAGTTGTCCCCCCAAAGCCTCATGGAGTCATTGGGCGGGGACTTCTAGAGTTTGAGACTTGATCCATGATCCCTGGGATTATAGGTTTTAGTACTGATGGGATTATGGGTGGAAGTACTTCTGGGATTATGGGTGTAGCCTAGGGCGGGAGCTAAGGTGGAGAGCCTGAACGTAATATAAA
>PVJA010030841.1:0-25429 GCA_004027025.1 Myocastor coypus
AAAAAAAAAAAAAAATGAATGTTTTGTTATACAGGTCTTGCTTCAACTTGCCCTTGACCGCCCAGCAAGAAAAAAAATGCTTAATTACAATGCATGAAACGCAGAGCTAGATTGGAGAGATGAGCTTTAGGGAGGCTTAGATTCAATAGCCTCCAACATCACAAGCTTCACTGGTGGCCCACTGCAATTGCAGAACATTTGACTGTGTATGTATCTGCTTCCTCTTAGTCCAAAGAGAAGTATATTCTTTTCCTTTTTTTTTTCCTAAGCAACATCAATAGGGAGGTGGGTCATGCCCACACACTGTACTCTGTAGAACGATTGTGAGGACAATATGCAATATGTCAACTTTCAAAGAAAGGAAAGGGGAAAAGAAAAAAAAAGTAAAGTTGATTTAGAAGGGTTGATGTTTAATTGTTTGATCAATCTTATATACCTATATGTATTAATCTAAACTGATCTGATGATGAAAATATGTAATATAACCATTGTTAAATTGAAACAATAAAAAATTGAAACTTAAAAAAAGAACAATAGTAAACAACTACTGAAAATGTGTCAACATTACACTAAAAGTAGTCATTGAACAAAAATTGGTGTGAAGTTTAAACCTATGAAATAGGAGAATCTATAAAAACTGAGGAAATATTAGCCCAAAATAAAATTCATAGAGAAATTTCTACAATGTAGATGTCATTTAGTAATTTCAATCTAATGATGTGATTTCTAACTTTTCTCTGGTACTCCAAAATATCACAGCGGTACCAGTAGATGAAAAGGAATGAAGACCCTGAAAATCACGGGAGCTTCATGGCGAAAATGGAAAAGAAAGAAACAAATCCGTGGCCTGAAACAAGAAGTGCAAAAACTGAAGCCGGGCGTGGTGGCTCACGCCTGTAATCGCAGCACCTCGGAGGCTGAGGCAGGAGGATCAGTGTGAGTTCGGGACCAGCCTGGGCTACAAAAGTGAGCTCAAGGCCAGCCTGAACTGCACAGTGAGACCCTGTCTCAAAAAGACAAAAAAAAAAAAAAAAAAAAAAAAAAAAAAAAAAAAAAAGAACCAGCCTCACAGAGCTGAGGTGCAGCAGAGGGAGCCTGCGTGCTCTTGGGACAACAGCTCCTGGAGGATCCAGCCCAGTGCTTTTGTAAGGCTGGGAACAGCAGAAGGAGGGGCTGGGGTCAGTGGGCCTTACCTTAGCTTTGTGCACTGGAGAGTTCATTGTCTTGTAGAACTGTAATTTTATGGCACCACGTCAGCTACAAAATACGTGAAAAGCAAATGGTGTAAAAGAGTAAATAAACAGAAAAAAGGACACAAAAAGAGTAAATAAGAGATGCAAGAACAGCAGGATCAGGCGTTATTTCAAGAGGTGTCAGCAAATGCGGCTGAACAGCAAAGTCCCTGCGAGGAGCGCGCTCCTGGGAATATGGAATGTTTGCACAAACCAGAGAGCTGTGCAGTCCTGGCCCGGGGGATGGGGAGAGGCAGGAATCTGGATCACTGCAGCTCAGGACCTATAGGGTCTCCCACAAAATAAAGGCCCATAAAGTCCTGGATCTGGATGTGCTTTGGAGACTCTCACACTCACAGAGTGAAGCAGGAGAACTTTCAGTTTTCTATTCATTTTGAAATGAATTATAATTCACTTAGGTTGGATATACGTGATTAACCATTATAGAAAGAATGATGTGGACCTGGGGTGGGGGGTGGGGAAGAGAGAAAGAGAGAGAGAGAGAGAGAGAGAGAGACAGACAGACAGACAGACAGACAGACAGAGACAGAGAGAGACAGAGAGAGAGAGAGAGAGAGAGAGAGAGAGAGAGAAACAGAGGAGCAGAGGTGGTCAGTACAGGAACGTGTTAGTCTGTACTGTCAGCAAATTTCTCAGACTAGTGTTGAGATAAACATATAAGGAACCTTTGAAATGTACATAAATACTTGATTCACCTGTGCCATTTAATTTAGTGTTTCTTAACATTAATAAACTTATTCATGTTCTTTTGCACACTCTCATCCTTTTTTTTTTCTCATATTCAACTTTAAAAACATTTTTTTTTCTAAAAATGACAGGCAAATAAGACTTTCACAGGTGCAAACAAGGGTCGCCATTGTGAAAGCTCTGCTGGTGACACAAGCCTAGAGACACAGCATCAAATAGTCCACTTGGCGGAGCGCAGTCCTGCACAAACAACCACGAAGTGAACGAACACCAGACCCATCTGCAAGCCAGCAGCTGCTACTATGCAGACACTGGTTTCTCCCCTCGCGGGGCCTACTCTTCATCTCATTGTCAGAAGCAGGTGTGTGTCCTGAGGTGCCCAGAGTGAGTCCGGTAGTGGGCACTGTGCTTGGTAAGGCTTTTGAGAAGACTTTCTGGATGACTACGAGACAGAGGACTTGGTGAGTCCTCTGAACTAACTTCATCGGGTCTTCTCGTCGCTTCTTTCGGTCCCGACACAGAATATTACAACACCTGGCAACCTGCACTGTGTCTCATGGGGATGCTTTTTGTTTGTACGTGTTCAAGCAGAGATCTTTGCCTACATATTTACACATCATCTACGCATCCATCATCTGTCTGTAATCTGTCTATTTCTCTATCTTCTGCCCATAGGACTGCTTATCTATGCATACCACTTATTTCTGAGTCATTCATATATCATCCATGCATTATATATACATTTTTTTTCTTGTTTCAGAACCTTTATTTGTTTTTTTTTAATTGTTTAAATTTAACACGGGTTATATTACATATTTTCATCATCAGATCAGTTTAGATTAATACATATAGATATATAAGATTGATCAAACAATTAAACATTAACCCTTCTTTTTTTCTTTTATTTTTTTTATTATTGCTTACATTTTATTTATTTATTTTTTTCTTACATTTTTTTCCTTTTTATTGTTTAAATTTAACACGAGTTATATTACATATTTTCATCATCAGATCAGTTTAGATTAATACATATAGGTATATAAGCTTGATCAAACAATTAAACATTAACCCTTCTAAATCAACATTATTATTTTTTTTCTTTTTCCCCTTCTTTTCTTTGAAAGTTGACATATTGCATATTATCCTCACAATCGTTCTACAGGGTACAGTGTGTGGCCATGACCCACCTCCCTATTGATGTTGCTTAAAAAAAAAGCAAAGAAAAAGGAAAAGAATATACTTCTGTTTGGACTAAGAGGAAGCAGGTACATATACAGTCAAATGTTCTGCAATTGCAGTGGGCCACCAGTGAAGCTTGTGATGTTGGAGGCTATTGAATCTAAGCCTCCTAAAGCTCGTCTCACCAATCTACCTCTGTTTCATGCATTGTAATTAAGCATTTTTTTTCCTGCTGGGTGGTTAAGGGCAAGTTGAAGCAAGACCTGTATAACAAAATATTCATTTTTTTTTGTATCTTCCAGGGTCAAATCCCCTCAGGATTAAGTTTGGGACCATAGGCAGTACTTTTAGAACTGTTGTTAGTGTCAGCCTTCGGGACAAGTCACGGCCATTGCTTGGCCATTTTGTTTTCTGTGAAAGCCTGAGAGAATGTTTTTCTCTGGGTGACTCTCCTTAGACGTACCACAGTTCATTCATCCCTTTCCTCTGAGGTCCCATAATCTCCTTGACCAGGAAATTTGGGATACCTCTGAGTTATAGGATATTACAGCACAGGTTCCCTTATGTCCTGGGTCTTTATTGACCTTGAAGGGCTAGGGTCAAAATATTGGCTATCCTTATAGCCCTTCTTTTTCTCCAATTTTTGGTCTGTTAACTTACATTCTTAGCCCTCCAGCAGAAAAGCTTTGTGATACTATTACTCTGTAACATAGGTACTTGAGCTTATCATCACTGGCTTTCTAAGTATCAAATATCTTTGACTTAGCTTGCAAATGATATTTTCTGGCCATCATTGATATTCTAATAACTTTCCATACAATGTGATACAAGCAGTTACACAATTTTGACACAGATATTTGGAAATTCAAGGAAATACAAAATTGTACCCTTTCAAGAATATGGTTTTTGGCCCAGTCTCTTATTTTCAAGTACTACTCTTGATAGAATGACAGTAACTGAGTTTACACAAGGAGCAGTACATATCAAGAAGACAAGAGTGACATGTATTCCAAACATAATTTTAGCATTACATTGTGCTATAATCAATATGCTGAACCCCTTGAAGGTTCTTAAGACCAATATCTGATTCATCCTGTGTACATCAGTGTATGGTTTTGCTATTGATATGTTTTCCGCTTTATCTGCTTTCAGTCGCTTCGTTGTTTAGTCCATAACACATTCAGCTATGTTATGCCCTTAAGTTCTTGTTTTCTTCCTTACAAAACTAGAATTGGAAGTTCCGTTCAATCCAGCTATCCCCCTACTGGGAATTTTCCCAGAAGAACTGAAAACTTCATACCATAGCGATATCTGTGCACCTATGTTTATAGCAGCCCAATTTGTAATAGCCAAATCTTGGAAACAACCGAAATGTCCATCATTTGGAGAATGGTTTAAAAAAATGTGGTATTTTTATACAACGGAATACTACTCATCCATAAAGAATGATAAGTTTGAAGACTTCATATATAAATGGATGTATATTGAACATATACTCATTAGTGAAATAAACCAGACCTATATGTGTAAATATCGTATAGTCTCCCTAATATAAGAACTTTAAAGAAGAAAACAAGAACTACACATATATATATAGGCTATGTATCTATCACCTATCTGTCTCTTTTGTGAGTATGTGTATGCATGTATGATCTGCATTGCAGGTTTTGGTATTTTTCTTTTTGTAGTACCAGGATTGAACTCATGACCTTGCACTTGCCAGGAAGATGCTTATTCTACTGAGCTATATCCCTGACCCTTGCACTACAGTTTTTGTTTCCAATGTCAGGAATCCAGTTCTGTAAAGAACAGCCAAGCTCAGATTTGCTGACATAGATACTTCTAAGACAGTCTTACTGACCTGAAGGGAGGAGCTCTTCACACACTTGAACTTTCTTCCAGAACTGCAGGGACACAGTGTGTGAAGTGCACAGAGGGAACACGCATGCCACAGGTAAGTGTTCGGGGCTCCATGGCCTCACCTCCTGCAGGGAGTGATTTCCATGTCACCTGCACGCACGTGGCAGAGTCTGCATCGGGAATGCTGATTGTCTCTCAGGGGCACTCGGAGCTGAGGAAAGCACTGAAAGTGATTATGAGCAGCTTAAGAAGTTACCAGCAGGAAAGTCAGAGCCAGGTGAGGAAGGCAAACTTTGGAAGGAAGGTTGTCCCTTGAGCAAGTGGAATCAAGAAGACTGCTATGCTACGCCACTGAGGACTGGAAGCAAACTCACTCCTGGGCCTTAAACTATGCTAGCCAATTAGCTGTAAACCAGGATGACAATCAAAGCCCTTCCATTATCCCACAGAGGCTCAGTCCCTTGACAAAGACATTCCCACGTGCTCTTTGAATTCCTTTTTTTTTTTTTTTACTGCTTTTAATAAGAAATAACAATGTGACAGTTTCAAAACACATTAGTAGTACATTTGCAATAATTGATACAATGCATAATTTTGTCCTCATAGTAGTTATACAGAGCACAGGGTGTAGACGTAGAAATAAATTTTCTAATTGATATTGGTAAAGACAGAAAAAAACTTCCTTGCTTTAAACTAAGAGGAAGTAGCTGTGTACATAGACCATTGTTCTATAATTGCAGTCGGTTACTGGTGAAACTGGCAATGTTGGAAACTGTTGATTTAAGCCCTTTACAGCTCAGCATACTAATCTAGCTTTACGTTTTATGCCTCAGGGTTAAGGTTTTCTGCTAGGTGGTTAAGGGCAAGTTAAAAGCAAGACCTGTATAACAAAACATTTAACTTTTATATCTTCCAAGATCAAATTTGAAACTATGTACAGGGTTTTGTAGAACTGTTGTCTGTGTCAGCTTCCGGGATGAGTCATGGCCATTGCTTAACTGTTTTGCTCTCTGTGAAAGCCTGAGAGAATGTTTTCTCTCTAGGTGGCTCTCCTTAGACACACTATATTTCATTCATCCCTTTCCTCTGTGGTTCCATAATATTCTTGACTAGAAAATTTGGGACACCACTGAGTTATAGGAAGTTACACCACAGTTTCTCTTATGTCCTGAGTCCTCACTGACCTTGACGGGCTAGGACCAAATATTGGTGATCCTTGTAGCCTTTCTTTTTCTCTAATTTTTGATGCATAAACTTACATTCTTAACCCTCCAGAAGAGAAGTTTCATGATACTATTATTCTATAACATAGCTACTTGAGCTTAACATCACTGTCTTTCTGAATATCAAATGTCTTAGACTTAACTTGGAATTGGTATTTTCCATCAATCACTGATATTCTAATAAATCTCTATAGAATGTGATAAAAGCAGTTACACATTTTTACATAGATATTCAGCAATATGAGCATGTACCAAATTTTAGCCTTCCAGCCTTTACCATTTTTCCTAATCTCTTACTCTCATTTAATGCCCTTGTTTGTTTTCTCGTAAACCAACCATTTAATTGAGAGAGAGTTTAACAGTAGCTGAAAGTACATTAGAAGCAGCACACATCTAAAAGACCAGAATGACAGGCCTTCCAAGCACAGTTTTAGTGTTACATATTGCTGTATCAGTGTCAAAAACCTTTGGCGGCTTCTTAGGATGATTGTCTAATTCATCCTGTTCATATAAGCGTGTAGTTTTGCTCATGCTATATTTCCTCTCTTTTATGTTTCTGATCGCTTTGCTGTTTAACCCTTAAGTTTTGATTTCCATTCAGCTGTGTTATGCCTATCCATTTTTATTTCTTCTTTTGAGTTCTTACACTAGGGAGACTGTATGATATATATATATATATATATATATATATATATATATATATATATATATATATGTGTGTGTGTGTGTGTGTGTGTGTGTAGGTTTGGTTTATTACACTTGTGAGTATATATTTAAGATACATCCATTCATCTATGAAGTTTTCCAGTTTAGCATTCCTTATAGCTAAATAATATTCTATTGTATAAAAATACCACATCGTTTTTATTTTATTTTATTTTTTTCTTGTTTCAGAACTTTTGTTTGTTTGTTTATTTATTTTTATGGCTGGCTCAGCATGCCCTGAGGGCAGGGCTGGCGCAGCATGTGGTGCTGGGGATCGAACCTCGGTCCCTGCAGCCGCCCAAGCTTTCCTAAGCAGGTGCTTTAGACCACTGAGCCATCCTGCTGGGCCCCAAAATACCACATTGTTTTCACCCATTCTTCAGATGATGGGCATTTTGGTTGTTTCCAAGATATGGCTATTACCAATTAGGCTGCTATAAACATAAGTGCACAGATATCACTGTGGTGTGATGTTTCCTGTTATTTCGGGGAAATTCCCAGTAGGGAGACAGCTGGATTGAATTGGATTTCCAGTTCTAGTTTTTTAAGGAGTCTCCACGCAGCGTTCCATAACGTTTGTACCAACCTGCATTCCCACCAGCAGTGGGGAAGTGTTCCTTTTCCCCCACAGCCTTCCACTTTGAATTTGAAGGTCAAAATACAATAAAGAATAGATTCATTAAAGAATCAGCTGTGAGTTTTTATTGAGAGTCTGAAAAGCAGTCAGAGGGTTAGCAGTTCCCTGAAGAACCTTCTTCAAGTGGCTGCCTTGGTCTTTAAGACTGACTGGGAGGAAACTAAAGAAAGCCAAGGGGAACCAGAATTAAGGGTTAGCATTCAAGTCAGGGCTAGCGGAAAGGGTGGAAGCTATGGTAGCTGCCCTTCAGGGAGAAACTCATCACCCTGGAGTATCAGAAAGCTCCAGTGACTCATGAACTGCGGGCATTCAGGACTTTCTCAAACAGAAGGCCACAGGGATTGCCACTCCTGGAATAAGGGGGAACCACTGAGCCTTGCCATGTATGTCAAGGGGATCGCTGAAGTCAGACTCTCTCCAGAGATGAAGGTTCCTGGGGCTGGGTCCCACCTCCAGATTGTCCAGAGCCGACCAGCCAGAAGGGTCCTAGGAGTCCCTCTGTGGCTCCCGCTACCTGCGCTGTTTTCTCAGCCTCGGAGTCCTTGAATTCTCAGTATTGAAAGGGATATTGTTCATCTCCTTTTTTGAAAGTAGGGCTGCCCATCATTAAAAATATCCTTTCTTTGTGTGACAGTAATTTTCACAGTTATTCTTGTAAAGTTTTGTTCAAATAGGTGATATATTTTTACAAGTTTTAAAATGTTATAGAACCTTTACATTATCAAATTCAAAAATGTTCTTTTTTCTCCTAATGAGCAATCCTCATTGTTTATTTTCCACATATGCATGGCTTTCTTCTCATAATTTGCATAATACAGAACGTTCTGATTCACATTAAAATCTCCATGTGAAAGCATTCAGGTCTATTTACTCCAATATTGAATTTCTGTCTCTGGGAAATCTGACATGAATACAGAAACTAACACACAACTTGCCCCGACAGTTTGATGGCTGTCTGCGAATTCACATATGCACCGTAGCTCAGGTGAATAACTAGGACTTCCTCTTTATGTGCTCTCTTCCATTTTTCAAATGCAACGTGTAATGTTTAAGGAAACTTCTGACATTTAAGGGAAGCGTTTATGTGTTTTGCACCCGAGTATGCACACTGCAGGCAGGATAAGCCTTGGTGCTGTGTTGGTCCTTTCTTTTTTTTTTTTTTTTTTTGCGGGACTGGGATTCGAACTCACAACCTTGCCCCTGCCTGGCAGGCAATCGTGCCCCGGGGCTATCTGCCCAGCCCCTTGCCTTAATGTTTTTTTTTTTTTTTTTTTTTTTTTTTTTTTTTTTTTTTTTTTTTTTTTTTTTTTTTTTTTTTGCGGGACCTTGCACTTGCCCAGCAGGCACTTGTGCCTCGGAGCTATCTCCCCAGCCCCTGTGTTGGTCCTTTCAAGATGGTCCCTTGTCCCTGTGTTCCAGGAGGAAGGACCCTTGCGTGGTCCACACCAATCAGGACTGCAAAGGCCTGAGGTCAGGCGAGACTGCCTGGCTTCTTTTGCTGCATGTTGGAGCTCTCTGAATAAATATTTCCTTTGTTCTTCACACTTAGGACCATTTTCAGAGCCTTGCAGTTATGGCTTTATCAGTTTTATCAGTTTTTCTTGGGAGCAATTCAGGAGCTCCCCACACACTCATTTTGAAAGCTGATCCGAAAGCTTGAGGTTTTGAGAACCTTACCCGCATTGCAGGGGAGAACACGCAAGCCGCGGTAGCGTCCCGTCGCCTGTCCCCTTTCCCAGGGTTGTTCCCCAGGCTTGCAGATTCCCCACTCAGCTGTTGCTTCTTTCTCCTTCCTGAGCTATGCTGTTGGCGGCCACTAAGGCACAAACACCTCGGTCAGCAGGTGGGCAGCCCAGACATCTGTCCGCTAGAGGGTGGGGTGAACAGGCAGCAAGTGACCACACCCTCTCCCCTTCCCAAGTGTCTGGAAACCAGAATGCCTCTTCTACCTCCTTGAGGAGGGTTATGACACGTTACAGGGTATGGGAGTATTTTCGGCCAGTCCTAACTCCCTGGTGAGTTGTCAGATGTTACAACAAGGTTTCCTTCCCAATTAAGGACTTGGTGAAAATTCTCAAGGGAAAAAGAACTTCTAGTTATTCCTAAAAGGGACCCTTTGGCACAGGCTGTTTTCTTTTTCTTTTTGTCTTTTTGAGACAGGGTCTCATTGTACAGTTCAGGCTGGCCTTGAGCTCAGTTTTGTAGCCCAGGCTGGTCTCAAACTCACACCACTCCTCCTGCCTCAGCCTCCCGAGTGCTGGGGTTACAGGCGTGCGCCACCATGCCTGGCTCTTAGCACAGGCTGTTTTCAGTAGAGGTCTTCATCTCTTTTCTGACCCCATGGGTAGCATCAAGTGTCTGATGACCCTGTTTAGGTTGATCAGTGGCCCTTAACTCAGGAGATTATAACAATTCATACAATGGCTAATGAACAGCTGATTTTGGGCACCTAGAACATTCTAATAGGTGTGGAATACCCCAAATTTCAGAGAGAGAGAGAGAGAGAGAGAGAGAGAGAGAGAGAGAGAGAGAGAGAGAGATTGCTATACAACTTGCAGGCAATCACACCATGGAACCTATGGGAGCAGTGCAACAGGAATTAGCCAGTCCTGTAGCTGTGCCTTTACGTTTTTCCCTTATGTTGACTGGTTTAGAAGACTGTCTTTTCTATCCCTCTACACCGTGAAGATAAAAAACGTTTTGCATTTAGTTTACCCTGGATTAATATTCAGGCCCCTGTGCACCCTTTTCAATGGTGGTGTCTACCACAATGTATGGTGAATAGTGCAACCCTGTGCCAAGAATTCTGGGGCTACAGCCATTTGGTCAGTGCAACAGGCCTGTCCAGCTGAATACATTATCTATTACATAGATGACATTCTGTTGGTACATGAATTCCCTCATCCATGCTACATCACATGTTTATCCAATTACATGGTGCTCCCCACAATGCAGGCCTAGTGATAGCCCCCCCAAAAGGTGCACACTATGGCACCCTTTTCATACTTAGGACACCTTATTCAACAGAGGCAAATTGTGCCCCAGACTATTCAGATTCAAGTGATACATCCTCCAATCCTGAACAATTTCCAGACTCTACTTTGTCACATTAATTGGCTCCACCCAGCTCTTAAGTTAACTACTGATGTGTTATATCCTCTGTTTGACATTCTCAAGGGAGACTCAGCCCCTACTTCTAAAAGAACACTTACCCCAGAGGCTAAGACTGCCTCATATAAAGTTAATCACGCTCTTTCTAATGCTCAGCTCTCTAGAGTTGACCTGCCAACGTTTTAAATTGTTTTCACAACTCAGTGTATGCTCACTGGAGTTCTTTGGCGGCCTCAGAGTTCTTTACACTGGCTACACATGCCACATACTCCACATAAAACTATTATTCACTCAGGTGCTATTCAACAAGTTTCTGCATCTCATGCTACTTTTCATCAAAATGTTTCTGTCTTTTGCAAACATTTTCATTTTACTCGAGCACAGGCATTGGAAATTGTTAAACAATGTTCTTCACGTATCAAATACTGTTAACTTTTGGATTCTACACAGGATGGAAGTATAGCAGGAGAAAGACAATTATATCAAATAAGAGCAAAAAGGCTAGGAAGGGTCATTTGGAGAGATCTCCATATTGGGCAATGGAAAGGACCCTGTCCACTGCTAACCTGGGAGAGAGGGTATCTTCGTGTTCCTTCCAGAGAATACTGAACAACCAGAGCACACTGTTAGGCTATATATAGATATAGCTATATCAGTATATCTCAAATGAAGAAATACAAACAGCAGATAAATACATGAAACAAATATTCAACACTACTGATCACTGGACAAATTGAAATTAAAATGATGCTGAGATTCCATATCACTCCAGAAAGAATGGCTCATTTAAAAAATATTTGTGTGGGGCCTGGCGGGATGTCTCAGTGGTCTAAAGCGCCTGCTTAGGAAAGCTTGGGCGGCTTCAGGGATCGAGGTTCGATCCCCGGCAACACATACTGCACCAGCCCTGCCCTCAGGGTGGGCTGAGCCAGCCATAAAAATGAGTGAATAAACAAACAAATGTTCTGAAACAAGAAAAAAAATAAATAAAATAAAAAATTATTTAAAAATATTTGTGTGTATTGTACTGTACATGGTCTCACTACGCAGCTCAGACTCAAAGTGATCCTCCTGTTTCAGCTTCGCCAGAGCTAGGATGAGAGGTGTATGCCACTACATCTGGGCTCTGCGGCCAGCTCAGTGGGCCTGGGGCAGGGGCAGGGTGGGTGTGGCATGCAGGATGGGGATTGAGTTCTGGTCTCTGAACTTGTCTAAGCAGGTACTTAGTCCACTGAGTTATCTTGCCAGCCTAAGAACAGCTATTGTTAAGGAATCAAGCAGTAGCAAATGCTGCCAGGTCTGTGGGGTAGAAGGAACTCTCCTGCTCTGTTGGTGCAAGTATAGAGTGTTGCAGCCACTGTGTATATCTGTGTAGACATTCCTCAAAAACTAGGACAAGATATCCCATCGAAGTCAGCTATTCCCCTTCTTGGTGTCTGCCCTAGAGAATTACAAACACTGCATTACAGTGATGTATGGACACCCATGTTCATGGCAACATGGTGTGTAATAGCTACATCTTAGAAACCACCCAAATGTTGACTAACCATTGACTGCATAAAAAAGATGTATTTCTCAATAATATAATGGGGTACTTACTATTCAGTCATGCAGAAGTATAAACTTGAGACCTTTATGGCTATGTGGATGAACCTTGAGACCACATTCTTAAGTGAAATATAGGTACACCTTGGTGTATATCACATTGTCTCTTTGGCTTGAGAAACTAAAATGGTAAATAAGTACCAGAATGTATAAAGGAAATTGTGAAATAGGAAGAAATTTTTCAAAGGCATGCAGAACTAGGGAGAGGAGAGGGAGGAAGGAAAGAAGAGAAAAGAAACATGGAAAAAGGATAAAATATAAGCAAAGTTTTGTAAATAAAGAGGTGTTGTAGGGAGGGTAGGAGAATTCGGGGAAAGGAACCAAGATACATCATGTACATAATCATCACATGATAAATGTGATAATTTTGAATATCTAAATTATACTGTTATGGTTTATGTCTAGTTGTCCCCCCAAAGCCTCATGGAGTCATTGGGCGGGGACTTCTAGAGTTTGAGACTTGATCCATGATCCCTGGGATTATGGGTTTTAGTACTGATGGGATTATGGGTGGAAGTACTTCTGGGATTATGGGTGTAGCCTAGGGCAGGAGCTAAAGCGGAGAGCCTGAATGTAATATAAAGAGAGACAGAGAGACAGACTGGAGCTCGAGTTGTTGCTGTTGCTCTCTGCTGCCCTGTTTGGTTGGCTACTTCTGGCACCATTTTGTTGCTGTTCTGCCGCCATGAATTGGATGCTCTCTGCTCTGTTCCACTCAGCCTTGGGCTAGCCGAATATGGACTGAAACCTCCACAAACTGTGAGCTAAATAAACCTTTCCTTCCTTCATTTTGAGTGTTGGGTATTTGTCCCAGCAATGAGTAAAAAGTAACTAATACATATACCAATAAACTTAATTAAAAATAAAAAGGAGGGGCCCGGCGGGATGGCTCAGTGGTCTAAAGCGCCTGCCTGGGAAAGCTTGGGCGGCTTCAGGGACCGCGGTTCAATTCCCGGCACCACATGCTGCGCCAGCCCTGCCCTCGGGGTGGGCTGAGCCGGCCATAAAAATAAATAAATAAACAAACAAACAAAAGTTCTGAAACAAGAAAAAAATAAAATTAATATTTAAAAAATAAAAAAGGAAAAAGGAAAGTAAGTGGTGTGTATGTGGCACCCTCTTTTAGGCTTGGAGGTAAAGACAGACGGCTTTAGCTCTCTAGCTTTAGAGAGCCCCCCTCAAAAGTTTCTGCATCTGAAGACGGAAGTTGGGGCTGGTGGACTTCATAGTAGACGCTCGAGTTATTCCTGGCCTGACATACCAGCAACTTGGGTAATACATGAAATGCAGGTTTAATTCACGACCAAAGTCTTGAGTTATGAGCCAAATGCTTGCCACTTGTGAGGCTGCAAAAGAAGACTCGCAATAATAGAAAAGCACATGTATGCATACATACGCATCAGTCTGAGCCCAGGTGCAGGTGTGGCTCAACGCATGTGGATGTGACTTCCATCAGTGCTTTATAGACTTGTCGTGATTACTGCTATCAAAATGATGTCTAGAGCAGAAGCTAAGGAAGGGAAGGCAAAGAAAACAACTGCAGTAGAAAAGAACAGTGTTCAAGAAAGGACAGATACTGTCAAACGTAGACCCAGCTTTTAGTTCTGAAAGGTTGACAGTGAGTCAGGAGCAGTTCCTACTGAGCTACACACCTCGTAAGGAGAGAAAGGACACTGGAGAGCCAGAGTCCTGCTGTTCTTACGGATCGGGAGTCTGCTTCCGAACAAAACCACCTTCTACTTAGTCCTTCCTTCCTGCAAGCCAAAGATGTCAACTTGAGTGGCGGTCATGGCATAAAATTGCTTATGGTAAATTAGACACATTTTATAACTTTGCGGCGACATGCTAGGAAAATTATTCCTACTCCTGGTAAATTATGCGGATTATGCAACTTTTCTGCTTTTTCCAAAATCTGCAGGGTGGGAGTAGGGGGAGTGACCTGAACTACCAGCAGGTTCCTCACCACCTGGGTAAAAACATAAGCAACTAACTACATTACCCAGAACTCTGTGCGCAGAGTATTGGCCAATCATAGCCCTGAAGAGGGCATTTCCTGTTTCTCAGCGGAAGAGGCGGAACTTCCGGCGTTGGCCTTGGGTCGTTCCTGCCAAGTTCGTCTGTGCCTGTAAGCAGACGTTGGGTTCTTCGGTTAGGTCTCGCGCTGTGAGGCAAGGACCGTAAGGGACAGACTGTCCCCGGGTGTACGTGTCCCAGGGCCTCCAGTGTGGCGAGGCGGCCTCGCGCGCCAGGGGAGGCTCAGTGGGGTTCGGCTGACGCTTCGGGGGTCGGCTTCTCACCGCCGTTCTCCCCTGCATCCGGCCACCGCGAGGATGGACCAGGCTGAGGTGAATACGGGGTCTTGGGCCCCTCACCCACCCGACTTAGCGCTTCGTGTGTGATGGGTGCTTCGTCTCCCGCGCTTTCCCCTGCAGCGCGAGCTCCTTGGAGGGCAGTCGCGGGCGTGGTGGGCGAGCGGAGAGGTTCCCATGTCTAGGACCCGTGCGAGGAGATGCGGGAGAGCTCGCAAGCCGCAGACCTGTACGTCCTTGGCCGTCAGAGTGAACTAGTGTAAGGGTCGAGTCACCGCGAAGGGAGGCCCCAAGAGTCCGTCTCTCCTGCAAATTGCCAAGGGCAAGCTTTATTTATCTACGTATACGCAGGGCGGTCTGAACATGCAGGAACAGAGCGCGCCTTCAGTGTAGCAGGCACAGTTTTTAAAGGCAAAAACCACAAAAATGGGGAGGGAGCAAGCACGCTACAGAAGCACATCGCATTGGTTAGTTTAGGTTGACCTTTAAAATAATTGGTGGGTTTGGGAATATATGAGTTTCCAAGGTAACTAAGAGGGGTAGACCAAAAGGGGCAATTATTTAGCTAACTCTGTGGTTTTAGTTGCATTCCAAGGACGGGTGGGTTTAACTATGTCAAGTAATCTATTTCACAAGGACACAAGAATGACCTGGGGCCGGAGATTAAATGTTTACTCAAGCCGGGTGGTTTCTATGTCCTCTTTGTTTTAAGAACATGGATTGCTTAAGCTCTATGGCCACAAACCAGTAGGTGGACCCCCTTACTGAAAGACGTTTTATTTTACTCCTCATATGTGATCTTAAAATTATTTAGACTTTACATTCCCCCCTTTAGTGTTGAAAATCTCTAATCTTAGAGATCTGAGTTGTTAGTAGTTAGGGCCTCATGTTGTTGGTGAATAATC
This sequence comes from Myocastor coypus, assembly GCA_004027025.1. NCBI lineage: Eukaryota > Metazoa > Chordata > Mammalia > Rodentia > Myocastoridae > Myocastor > Myocastor coypus. The sequence goes on from PVJA010030841.1 coordinate 15,475, forward strand.
ATAAGTTTTACATTACCAATCTGGTTGTGTATAAGGTTAATAATTTTGCTTATCATACGGGGCCCTATAGTAATTATCAGAAGCAATATTATCAGTGGTCCAGCTAGGGCTGATAGTAAGGTGGTTAACCATGGGGAACGGCTAAACCAGGACTCAAATACACCTTGTTGAGCCTGGCGTACTTTTTGTCTCTGTTTTAGTCTCTCTCTGAGCTTTGTCATTGACTCTTTAACTACCCCAGAGGAGTCAGCATAAAAGCAACATTTTTCCTTTAGGGCTGCACATAGGCCTCCTTTTTTAAGGAACAGTAAGTCAAGTCCCCTTCTATTTTGTAGAACTACTTCTGAAAGGGAACTTAAGGAATTTTGGAGGGCGGTGCCAGAGGTTTCTATGGTTTTTAGGTCCTCATCAATAGCAGCCTGTAACTGAGTTATTTGTTGATGCCCATGAACTAAAGCAGCCGTCCCTGTGCCAACTCCAGTTGCTATTCCTATTCCCGTAAGTACAGCAAGGATGATAGATATGGGCTGTCTCTGATATCTAGCTTTATCTTGTAGGAGTTCCTGAAAAGTCGAGTCAGAGTGGTAAATGATCCGGGGGCATATTCTAACCATTACACAGAAGTGAGCTGAGTTATTGAATATTTTGGTGGAGACACAAGGGGTTAGACCAGTGTTACATGCCCACTGGGTCCCTTGAGGGGGAACTAAGAATGTGTCTGGGGCATTTATATTGTGAACTTGCGAACACAAAGTCTGTCTAATGTCTACTGGGGGACTCCCTATGCAGACTCCTTTACCAGTAACTTCAGGGATTATTCCAGTCACAAGAGGCACTAGTAGTGGTGTCGTAGGTGTCATTAACTGCAACACCTTCATAGTATGATGGGGAAGCTGATAGACAAAGCCAGCAGGACTGAGTTAGGTCACTTTGGGTATAGTTTAGGATGGAATAGGCTCCCAGGACTAAGTTATATAGTCTGGTTATGACAGGTGTTTGAGGTATAACAGGTGTCTGAGGGGTTTTAGGAAGCAGAGAGGGTGTCTTTGTGGATTGATCCATAGCACTGGGCGTTGGCCTCCGAGTAGGTGACTGGGGCTGGGGTTGGACAGGAGATTGAGGGTTGAGTACAGAATTTGGTCCTATGTCTTTTGACTCTGGGGGTATCATTTCTATTAGACCCCCACCCCGCCTGTCCCCTCTTCCCAGTACCGGAAGCCCCAGGTGCGTCTGAGTATCCAGCCTTGGTCTTGTGGGGTGGTAACGTTAAGGATAAACGGGAATCAGATTAAGGCATAGGGTGATGGGGACAAGATCACAGGAGTGAACTATGGAGCCAGGATCTCCGGCTCCCACTCGGGTTTGTATAACTTTATGGTCTCCCATCGAGTTATTGTCCATTTCCAAGGTTTATGGGGATTAGGACTGTCACCCTTAATCGGGCACAGGACTAGTAATCTTACGAATCCTAACCTTAAAAGGGTTATTAGTCTTTTTCACAGTTCACTCATGATCGGATGGTTGAAGATGAGATGTGTGGATCCAAGAGGTGATGTCGTCAACCTTGACTGCCGTGGGAGTGGTTAACAGTACCTGGTAGGGGTCCTTTTCAGCAGGGTTGTAGGGTTTTAGTCTGATGTCAGTGGACAAACACATAGTCTCACACGTGGAATTGGTGGGGAGTGGGTCCGTCGCTGGGCTGGTAGGCTGAGGAAAGTTGACGCCACAAGATCCGCTGGATCTGGTCGAGAATCAAGAGTCTCAAGCTGGGCATGGTGGTACACACCTGTAATCCCAGCACTCAGGAGGCTGAGGCAGGAGGATCTGTAAGAGTTTGAGATCAGCCTGGGCTACAAACTGAGCTCAAGGCCAGCCTAAACTGTACAGTGAGACCCTGTCTCAAAAAGACAAAAAAAAAAAAAGAGCCTATCAGCCAAAGGGATTTGGGGTATTTTTAAATCTTTAGGCCATGGACTGAGGTCCCGTATGGGGGGAGGGGTACCATATAGAATCTCAAAGGGAGTTAGGTTAGGTGGTTTAGATGTTGGAGTATTTCTTGCCCTAAACAGAGCATAAGGTAGGAGCATAGTCCAATCCTTAAGGCCAGTCTCTTGGACTAATTTAGTTAAGGTCTCTTTAATTGTTCTATTCATTCTCTCTACCTGTCCTGAACTTTGGGGTCTGTAGGCATAATGAAGCTTTCAGTCAATCCCCGTTACCTTGGCCACTCCCTGATTTACCTGAGCCACGAATGCCGGTCTGTCGTCAGACCTGATTACCTTTGGCATGTCCAAACGAGGAAATATTTGTTCCATCAGCTTTTTAACAACTATTTGAATAGTCTCTCGCTTGGTAGGAAAAGCTTCGGTCCATCCTGAAAAAGTGTCTATAAAGACTAACAAATATTTATTCCATATGTGGCAGGCTTTATTTCAGTAAAATCTACCTCCCAAAATTGTCCAGGTCAATCCCCTCGTAAACTTATTCCCTCAACAAGTTTTGAGGGATGTGGGTTGACAAGTTGACAAACTTTACATTTCTTGGTGACTTGTTCAGCCAGTCTTTGGATCTTAGATAGATAGAGGTAGGTTACTGGTGGTATGATGTCGAGCCAGCAAGCAGTTTTCTGACATCTAAATGAGTTAACTCACGAACCTGTTGGAAATAGGCCAGAAGCTCTGGTGTTTCCATCAAATGGGGCGGTGTAGGTAGCTCAGGTGGCTCAGCTGCCTTTAAGCTTAGAGCAGTGGGAGTGCTTAGGGCCGCTTGTCTGGCAGCCTCATCAGCGCGGTTGTTTCCCTTTATAATGGGGCCAGAGCCCTTTTGATGGCTGTTACAATGTACTATAGCCAGTTTTTGTGGCAGCATAATAGCTGACAAAAGTCTTGAGTATTTCTTGTTTATTCTTGATTTCTTTCCCAGCCGAAGTGAGGAGCCCTCTTTGTTGGTAGATAGCTCCATGAATGTGTGCCGTAGCGAAAGCGTAATGGCTGTCGGTGTAGATGGTTGCCCTTTTCCCCTCAGCCAGTTCTAAAGCCTTAGTGAGGGCCATTAGTTCTGCCCGTTGTGCGGAAGAGCCTTCTCTCAATCCTGATGACCAGATAACCCGAGTCCCATCAGCAACTGCAGCCCCCGCATGTCTCTTACCGTCTAACAAGAAACTGCTGTTGTCAGTGTACCAGGTTACCTCAGCGTCCTGGAGTGGCTGATCTGTGAGGTCTTGGCGAATTCCAGTTTCTTCCGCCAGGATCTCTTGGCAAGTGTGGAGGATTGGTTCCGCTGTTTCTTCGGGCAGTAGAGTGGCTGGGTTGAGGGCAGTTGGCGGACCAAACGTTACTCGATCTTTGTTGAGCAGGAGACTTTGGTAATGAGTAATCCTGGCATTAGAGAGCCATCTATCTGGAGGTTGACGAATGACACTCTCCAGAGTGTGTGGGGCTATTATAGTTAGCTTTTGTCCCAAAGTCAATTTATCTGTATCTTTGGTACTTTTTTTTTCCCAAATCCATAGTTCTCTTTGTAGTCGAAGCCCGATATCTACTGTCATTTGTCCCCTGAACTAAAGACCTCTGGCTGGAGAGAGGTCCAAGGGGATTTTGGAGGCAGAGAATACCGCGCCTGTGTCTACTTTAAAATCAGTTGGTGTCCCCTCCACATCGAAGGTTATCCTGAGCTCGGGGAGGGGGATCGAGCCTCGTCCCCTCTAGTCGTCATCTTTCTCCAGGGCCAACACATTAGGTTGGCGCCTTTGGACTTTAAGAGCCTGCTGTTTTTGTTTTTCTCTTTCCTTTTTTTTTTTTGTTTGAGTGTGAGGCAATCCTTGAGAAGGTGTCCTGTCTCCTTACAGTAAGCACATTGATTGGGCTCTAACGGAGGGCGGCATGGCTTTTCCTCTCCTGTGTTCTCCTGAACTACTGTGGCCAAGATCTTGGTTAATTCCTTATTCCGTCTTCGTTCTCTTTCTTTCTCCCTTAGCATTTCCCTTTCTTCCCTCTCCAGCTCTCTTTCTCTTTCCCTCTCTTGTGCCCTTTTTTTCTTATCTCTTTTTCTTCCTGATAAAACACACACACTCTCTCTCTCTCTTTTTCTCTCTCTTTTTCTCCAGTGGGATGAGGAATGGAAGAGTTTCTTATCCCTGGGAACTGGCATATGCAAATACTTGGAGCTGAGATGGCGTTTGGGGTGTTGAAGGAACCAGAGGCCTTAATTTTGTCTATGGGAGAGAGCAGGAGTAGGTGCGAGGCAGGAATGGCAGGCTGGAAGCAGAGCGTGTTTTTTGGTTTTTTGTTTCTTTTTTTCAGGGGCTCACTACAGAGCCTGTGTTCTGAGTGAGGTGAAGACCATGAAAGATTTGGAGGACAGGAAGGTAAGGATTTGCATCCGCTGTTAACAGTGTTCCCTGGCTGTGAGGTTGAGAACACTCTTCCGGCAAGGGCAAGGAGCCGACCACAGTACTGTTGGTCTCCTCCACCTCCACCACCACTGGTCTCCTCCACCTCCACCACCACGGAAGTGACAAAAGTTCAGTTTTCTTTTTTCAAGTGGGGAGACAGGGTTTTGTGACATGACAGATAGGTGAAGATGTATCGATGATCCCGAGGCTTTGCTTGCTGCACTTCAGCTTGCAGGACGATGGAACTGCCATCAGCTGCCATGGACAGCTTCCTGGCTGGAGCAACGTTGGTGATTTTGTCAGGAAATAGGTGCTGTTTTGTCGTGGAAGTTCCCTACACTTCCTTGTTGAAAGGTTAAACTAAATATCAAGGTTTTTCATTCTGGAGAGTGGCTCTTTTGAAGAAATTGCAAAGTAGAGTGTAACAGAGCCTAATGCCAAGATGGCAGTGCCGTCTGTCAGTGAGCAAGATCAAGGCGAGGAAGGGGAAGTGGTTGCATGTCACGAGTGGGTGCCCAAGGAAATGGCGAGAAGACCCCATGAGACGTGGCTCTCTGGAGGTGAGCCTGACCTTCAGAAATACTTCACTTTACTTGGGGCCAAGGAAGGTGCTCAGGTGTATAATGACTTTAGTAAGGAAGGGCTACCGTCTCTGGCCTACATCTGCCCAATACTAGGTTAACACACGTGCTAACGGAAAAGATTCCCAGCAGGAGACAACCACGAACGTTCCAAACAAGGGCGGAGACACCTATCAAGGAGATATCAGGATAAGCTGCTGTCTGCCTCCTAGACTCCCAGCTTACTGGAATCCCCAAGTAACCCACTACAAACTGTCCCTGGGCTTTATTCTCCACTTTTTAAGATGCTAGTTTCTTATCTCCATAGAAAGTGGCTCCGTTGTTTTGGTTCATAGCTGTGGGTGGTGCTGCCTGTTGTAGTGATAGGTGAGTATTTCTCTTAGTGTGTGCATAGTAACCCATTGGGGGCATCATGGGAATGTGTATCGTGTGGGTAAACAGTCTGTCGGTATTGCTAGAGGTTTCAGAGCCAAGGAAGGCGTGGTCCTAAGAGTGAAAGCCCGGTTGGGAGGACTGCAGGCTGACGCTGCTGTGACCCTAGTATGGGTGGCTTCGGAGGTGGAGCTCAGCTGGTTGGGCTTGGTTGTGTCTGGCAGGCCTGTTGTGGACTTACCTGCCTGACTGATGGGTAGGGGAGTATTTGGGACCACTCCTGCCAGGTAGAGTTTGGGCAGCACCTTGCTGTTTATATGCCCAGTTCTTCGGAACGCTGGGCACAGTAGTGAGAAAGACCCAGGAAGGCAGTAGGCACTGGTGGTGCTAAGAGCTGACCTTGGCTTTGATCTGGAGCTCCTGGGAAGAGACTAATCAAAGTCTGCCTGCACTTGCGTGGCATTGGAAGGGGGGTGGCCCCGTGCAGAGGTGCTGCCTGAGCGCTCATCTGTCACTGTCATCCTAGGGCCGCGTGACCTTTCCGGATGTGTTCGTGTCCTTCTCCCAGGAGGAGTGGGACCTTCTTGAGGATGCTCAGCGATTCCTTTACCGAGATGTGATGCTGGCGAACTTCGCACTTGTGGCCACGCTTGGTAAGGCTCTGCCATGGGGGTCTGTTGCTGGTTGGCAGATGACCAACGTGGGATGGTGTAAGCAGTAGAAAGGGTGATCTGTCCATTGCACATCTGAGCTCTCTGCTCACGCATGGCTTGTGTGGGTGCACTGGTCTCAGAGCGTTCATGCCGTTTCCTTCAGACTGAGCCTGAGCTGTGATGTCGTCCAGAGCTCTTAGGGGGGGTCTGCTCACGAGCCTGAGCTGTGATGTCGTCCAGAGCTCTTGCGGGGGTCTGCTCATGAGCCAGAGCCTCTCCTCACTTCCTGCTGATAGGTAGCCAGGGCCTCTCTCCAGCTCTTGTCTTTGCAGTCACATTGTGCTGGAGCGAGTGTCTTAGTCACTTTTCTCACTGCTGAAACAAAATGCCTGACAGCCTAAGTTAAAGGAAGAAAGGCTTCTGGGCCTTGCGTAGAGGTTTCGGTCCCTAATCAGCTAGCTACAAAGCAAGGTGGCGCGGCAGAGTGGCCGAGGAGCACCGCAGCGTGAAGCAGTCTAGGCCGGCAGAGGTAGCAGAAGGAAGAAGCGGCGAGGACCTCTCTGTGTCCTTTGCACTGTGCACAGGCCTCCAGCCCCAGGGCAGGCGCAGCACTCACACCTCTAATCTTACCCAGAACTACAGCCATGCTGTGGGCCCATGGACTGGTCACACACTCTTAATTCCAGCGTCGCACATGTGAGATTCAGCCGCCTCGGCAAAAGCCCTGTGGCAACTTGAGGTCTGGCCATGGCAGCCAGTGAGCGAGGGAGGGCCTGGGATGAAGGCCCAGGCCGAAGCCCGGTCTGGAAGGTGACATGTCGTTGCTTCACACATCCCGTCTCTTGGCAGTGAGTCGGACCGTGCAGTCTGCCATCAGGAAAGAGGCTTGTGGGGAGGCGAGACTAGGACGAGGTAGGAGCCTGCTGCCTGTCTAGGTTGGTGTCCGCGGGCTGCCGCTCTCCTTGTCCTTGGTGGGATTTGATCCCCGCTCAGCTGTAACTGTCAGTGTCCCACCAGATCTGTGACTCTTCCTGCAATGTTTTTTCCTGTGTGTGTGTTTCTGACTGTTGAATCCAGGACCCTGCCCGTGCTCCCAAGTGCTGGTCCCCTGAGCTGCGCCCCCATCCTTCCTTCTCTCACCGAGTCCCCCCTTGGTGCTGTGAGTTGAGCAGTGCCGTGTGCAGCGTCCCGTCTCTTCCTGAGTAGTCTCCACCAGCCTTTCCCCTGTAGGCCTCACAGGAAGTGGTAAGGGGGAGTAGCATTTCTCACTGTTGCCGGTGGATTCTGCAGAGCGTCAAGGCTCACTGTCCCGGTGCCATCCCGAGGGCTGACGTGTGTGTGTCTGGGTTCTACGCCCATCTGCTCCCCAAGATCACCTGAGCAGTGGGTGTTTGTCTGGGCTCAGGCTGATCTGGCACCAGCCACCTGGACTGGTGGCCACCAGCATCCCCCAGCACGGCTCCGGGCTCCCCTCCTAGATGCACTGGAGTGACCTGTGGAGCTTTGTGACTTGACCTGGCTCCTCTCAGTGCTGGTTAGGTGAAGGGTGCCTCTGCTGTGTGCTGCAGAGAAATCAGGTACATTACGCCTTAGGTGGAGTCACTCGTCCTGACCCTTATAGGAGCCTCCTTAGGCCCAGATGACAGGGCCTTCTTGCCTGTCGTCCCTCTGCCCTTGCACACAGGGTTGTCATCAAGTACCCAGTAAATTCTGTTCTCTGCCCTTGCAGATGTGTCCAGGTCTCTCAGTACTTTGTGGCCAGTTCTATGCTCGCAGTGGGTGTTTGTGGGGCAGTTCACAGGTCAGGAGCCTGGGCAGATGGGCAGGGGGAAGGAGGCTTCTTGGCACAGTCTCAGGTTGGGTAGGTTCTCGCCCACCAGGGGCACAGGGATGACCCAAAGCGCTGCTGAGCTGGGCGCAGTTGTTCCCTGAATGCCCTTTGTCTTCAGTACCAAAGGGGGTGTTCCGTTGGCCACTGGTGCCCAGCTGTCTGAGAGCAGAGGAAAATACAGAAAGAATGGGGATGCATTTTACAGCTTGAGAGAGATGTATGTCACCCTGCCTTTCACCCTCTTAGATGACTGAGAAAGATCAGGACAGCAATATTTTTGTTTGAGATACAATCTCACATTTATTCAAGGCAACCCTGGATGCACTGTGTAGCCCGGGCGACCTCCCCTTGGGAGTCGTGTTTTCTGCTCGGCTGCTAATGGGCCAGAACGCTCAGCTGCAGAATACTCAGCTGGATGGGCGGTGGGGGTTCCTAGTCAAGAAGACGTGGCTGGTGGGCGATGGATGGCAGGAGAAACGCTGGAGACTGTGGAGCTTTTTGTCTTCAGAGCAACAATTTAGCACAGGTGCACAGGTGAGATCACTGACCAGTCTGTCGGTCACTGTGTAGAGAAGTCTGCTTGGCCTGTTTCACCAGCCTCGATCTACTATGACAGACCCCTACTCTAAGTGGGCGGTGCAGAATATTTACAACAATGCAATATCCTCTCTGATAGTTTACAACCTCCCAGGCTGTGACAGTGGTGGCCCTGCTGTCAGTGAAGCTGCGATGGGCTCCTGGGACCGCTGAGCTCACAAGGGCAGGAGAGGGTGGCCCTGACACCTCGAGACTCCTGGTGCACAGATGGGTTCCGCGAGGAGCCCAAGTCCGTGAACTGTGCTGCGGTTGTCCTCTGTGGAAGGAAATCTTGAGTGTCAGCGCGCAGAGCTGCAGGCCCCGTGTCCGGAGGGCTCGCAAGCCGTGTCTGAGGCTGTGCTAAAAGCTGGGCCACATCGTCCCCGTGATGTGAACGTACCGCGGCAAGAGCAGTGCCGACACTGGGAAGGCTTTTCTGAGGAGCCGCAGCATAGGGTAGAGTGGGATGCACAGGGGCACCATGGACTGGGGAGACCGGGGTCTCCGCCGAGGTGTGGGGTTGACCCGGGCCATAGACAGAACCGTGCTAGCATTGTGTGCACCATCGCAGGGGGCAGGATCACCCCTGAAACGACTGCAGTCCCGTGTGAGGTATGTTTACACCTCTGGCCCTGTTGATTCATGCACAGTGCATTGCCCTGGCAAGTTGATTCAGTTGGCTCTTTGCAAACAGTTCAGGGCATGAACATACTTTGAGCTGTGTAGATAAAGCTCCAGGACCTGTTCAGCCCTTTCCTAGCACAATAAGATTCAGTGTGTTGTGTGTTGTGTGCCCGTGTCGCTGCTCCTGTGCTCCAGCGTTGGGCCCTTCACAGGTTGTTCTGCAACCCTTAGGAAGCGAGGTGGTGGAGCAGAAGAAGAGCTTGTCAATACAGCAGATTTGGGTCCTGTTAGACAAACTCAGTGTGGCCAGCTGTGCTGAAGCTCTTGCAGAAATACTGATACATTCAGATACCCACACCACTGGCACATCTGCCATTTATGAGCACCCACGGGCTGTGGACCCTGCCCTAAGCACTACACATTGCTGTACCTGTGTCCTGATGCCAGAGTTGTTACAGAGAAAATGCTGCTGGCTTGCACACACCAAATTCAGAGGAGGGGACAGTTAAGTAGGGACTCAGGAGCTTTCACTCCACATTCTCCAGAGTCAGTTGCTGCTTAGTGCAGTAGGAGGACTCTCCCAGCTGACACTGTCCTTGTCCTGTTGAACTCTGGACCTGTGGTCATGACCTCTACCCTGAGTAGTCCAGAGGGCACGTCTGGGGGTCTGCACTCAGCCTCTTGTGTGGATGGTCTGTCTCTGTTTCTGTTGGAAGCGCTCAAGCGTCCTGTCCTGTTAGCTGTGTGTGACCTGTCTCCTACCTCAGGCCCATCTGCTGTTGGAAGCGCTCAAGCACCCTGTCCTGTTAGCCGTGTGTGACCTGTGTCCTACCTCAGGCCCGTCTGCTGTTGGAAGCGCTCAAGCGCCCTGTCCTGTTAGCCGTGTGTGACCTGTGTCCTACCTCAGGCCCGTCTGCTGTTGGAA
>PVJA010030842.1:0-25426 GCA_004027025.1 Myocastor coypus
AAAAAAAAAAAAAAAAAAAAAAAAAAAAAAAAAAAAAAGAGTGTGGGGATCATTTTAAAATGAATTATTATTATTATTGTTATTTCTATATTTATGGCAGGGTCTACAGGATTTCACTATGTAGATTGGACTCTTGAAATCCTCCTGTTTTCAGCCTCCCAAGAGCTGGGATTACAGGTGTGTGCCACCACCCCCAGTCTCAATCACCATCGCAGCGTGCCGCTGGGGCCGGCCTGTACAGCATGCCTGGGATCCATCCCCAGCTGCTGGTCTCTGCCTAAGCAGGCACTTTAAGTCCATTGAGCTATCAGGCCAGCCCATAAAATGAATTATTATTGGGAGAAAAATTTGACATGCTGGCAAGGGGGAAATGAGCCTGGAAATCTCATAGTACAGATGAGGTTGTCAAGTAATACAAATGCCCTGTATAATATTTAAGATCCTAAAATATGTACATTCATATTTTTCTTTACCATCTTGCTATTTTTTCTCTGCTCTTGCTTCTTTTCCTCCTTTGTCATCTATGTTCTCCTTGCCTTAATCTTCTTAATCCCAAACTTGCAATGTTTCTTTAAGTTGAAATCATTTATTCATTCAAGAAATTATTCTTGAGAGTCTGTGTGTCAAGTACTCTGCTAGACTTGTGTGTGTGTGTGTGTTTGAGACAGGGTCTCTCTATGCAGCTCAGGTTGGCCATGGGCTCACTTTGTAGTTCAGTCTCAAACTTGCAATGCTGGGATTATAGGCATTTGGCACCTTGCTGGGCCTCTTCTCGTCTTTGGAAACATAGTGGTGAATATAATATATGAAGTTCTTGATTTTGGAGGAATCTGGTAGGTGGTATCTGGAAACCTGCCTGTGAAAAATATCTAGTAGTTTTGCTTCATTAAAACTTGCTTATCTGTGGCTGGGCGTGGTGGCGCACGCCTGCAATCCCAGCACTCTGGAGGCTGAGGCAGGAGGATCAGTGCGAGTTCGAGACCAGCCTGGGCTACAAAAGTGAGCTCAAGTCCAGCCTCAACTGCACAGTGAGACCCTGTCTCAAAAAACAAAACAAAAAAACTTGCTTATCTGTATAATTTTTATTTTTTATTTTTTTTAAAGAATTTTTTATTTTATTTATTTATTTATTTTTTTCTTGCTTCAGAACCTTTGTTTGTTTATTCGCTCATTTTTATGGCCGGCTCAGCCCGTCCCGAGGGCAGGACTTGCGCAGCATGTGGTGCCGGGGATCAAACCGCAGTCCCTGAAGCCGCCCAGGCTTTCCCAAGCAGGCGCTTTAGACCACTGAGCCATCCTGCCGGGCCCCTTATCTGTATAATTTTAATGAAAAAAAAAAAAACCTCTGAGATAACATCACCAGCATAGTATTAAACCAGGCATTTGCCTCTTGATCCACACACTGAAAATGACATTCTGCTTCTGCAGTATACCTGCCAAAAATGTAAAATCTGAGTCTCATTATAAGGAAATAGCAGACAAACACAGGTATTTACAAAATAACTGGCCAGAGCTCTTAAAAATGGTCAAGATGTAGGGGACAAAGTTGGATGGGAAGTTATTGCACATTAAAGAAAATTAAAGATGCTTAAAAAGGGCTCTGGTTGTAGCTCAGTGGTGGAGTTCTTGCCTGAAATGCAGGGGGCCCTGAAACTGGTCCTAGCACTAGAAAACCAAGAAGAAACAAGCGAGCAAACAAACAAGACTCTGTGATTATTAAAGCCCAATGCATGGCCTTGGGTTGGGTCCTCACTAGGAAAAAAAGTGGGGAGTTAAGAACTACAAAGTATGTTCGGTTGATCACTATTAGAATATGAGCTGTAAATTAAGTAATAGTATTGCATAAAGTTTTAATTTACAGATATGAGTGACCATATATCTATCTATCTATCTTTCTATCTATCTATCTATCTATCTATCTATCTATCTATCTATGTATGACATGTATTGTACATATTTTATATACACACATATACCTGAGAGAGGAAGGGAGAGAGAGAGAGAATATTAAATCAAATGGGGCCAAAGGGTCAAGATATAAACAACTGATAAATTTAGGTAAAGAGTATATAATCACTTCTCAATCTATTTTTGCAAATCTATGAAACTTACCAACTTAGTATGTGGGTGGGCTGGTGGGGTGGAGGAGGGTATCACAAAGATAGTAATGACCTAAATTAGTGAAGAAGACTTTGGATGACAAATGGTAAATGCAAAGGACAGCAGCAAATCTACACAGGCAGTACTTGTGGGAAGGTTGCATTTTATTTTTTAAGTGAAAAAATGTTTTTTAAAGAAGTGTATGGGTATGGGAAAACTAAGCAAGAAACTACAGAGGGTTTCCCATATTATTAATAGCTTGTGTTAGTGCAATACTTTCATTGCAACTGATGGACAATTACTGACACAGGGGCTGGGGAGATAGCTCAGTGGAATAAGTGCTTGCCTGGCAAATGCAATGTTCTGAGTTTGATCTCTGGTACCACCAAAAATAAAAATAGTAGAAATTACTGATACAATATTATTAATGAAAGTCCTTTATTTACGTTAGAATTCACTTTTTTTTTTTCTTTTTGAGACAGCGTCTTGCTATGCAGTTCCGGCAGGCCTTGAACTCACTTCTGTAGCGCAGGCTGGTCTTGAACTCACACCAATCCTCCTGCCTCAGCCTCCCAAGTGCTGGGATTACAGTCGTGTGCCACCATGCCCAGCTAGGAATTCACTCTTCTGTCTCACAGTTTTATGGGTTTTGCCAAGTTCATTGTTTATCCACTGTTGCAATGCCACATAGAATAGTTTCTCTGCTTGCAAGTACCCTGTTCTTCACAAATTCATTTCCCCTTTGCCTTTTTTTTTTTCAGTACCAGAGATTGAACTCAGGAGCTTGTTCTTGCCAGGCAAACATTTATTCTATTGAGCTATCTCCCAGGCCCCCCTTTGCCTTTTAACCTTGACAACTACTGGTCATTTTATGGTTTGTGTAGCTTTGCCTTTTTGAGAATATCGTCTATTGGAATCATATCATGTATAGCCTTTCATGCTGATTTACTTTGCTTCCAAATGTGCATTTAAAGTCCCCCATATCTTTCTGTGGCTTGAAAACGTTTTTAAAAATAAAAATGGTCTCGCATCATATGTCTTATCCCAGTTTATCTATTCAGCTACCGAGAAACATCTTGGTTGCTTCCAATTTTCACAATTATGAATAGAACTATAAACATTCACTTGCAGGTTTTAGTGTCTGCATAAATTGTGATCTCATCTGGGTAAATAACTGGATGCAGAATCGCTGATAGGTTTGTGCATGCATGGCTTTGTGAGAGCCTGCCAAACTGTCTTGCAAAGTGGCAGCGGCACTTAGCGCTTCCATGCGCAACCAATGAGAATCCTGCTGCCCTGTGTCCTTATTAGCATTTCTTTTTGTCAGTCTCTTAAAAAGCTATTCTGAGAATTGCTGAGCTGTCCACCATTTTTACTTTTGTTTGCCTTTCCCTAATGCTGCATGTTCACATGCGTATTTGCTATGTGTACTTTTTCTGCTGTGATGTGTAACTACATCTTTTTCTCACCTTGTTCTGGGTCTTTTATTTCAGGGTTGTAACTTTAGACGGTGTATCAGAGAAAGTCTTATGAAGTTTTTCTTTTGTTTAGTATGGGAGATTGGACCCAGGGCAGTGCACATGCTAGAGAAGTGCTCTACTACTGAGAGGCATCCTTAGCTTTAAAAAATTTTTATTTTAACTCCACATGCAGCGCTGGCCCCGCTTTCAGGCACGCTGAGCTGGTGGTGGAGTCTGTGCATCGTGGCGCATGTCTGTAATCCCAGCACTTGGGAGGCAGGAAACAGGAGGATCACTATGAGATCCGGATCTTTGCAGTGGAGAGCCTGTCTTTACATTCAGTGTAGAAGGAAGAGAGAGGCTTGAAGGACACTGCAGCTGTTGCTCCTCCTGTGCTCTTCAGTGTTCTGATGCCATAAACTGCTGCCATTTGCCTTGGAGCCAGTGGAGCATGGACCGAAACCCATAAATAAACCTTTCTTTCCTTCATTTGGGGTGTCGGTATGTTTTTGCAGTAATAAGTAAAAAGTCACCAAGACAGAGGTGCACGTGAGGATTGTTGCCAACAGCATAAAAGGTGGGACTCGAGAAGCTGTTAGGGAAGCTGCTGGAAGCTGCTCGTTCTCTTGGGCTATTCTGCTGGGGGACCTCGTCATGCTGGCTTTCCTGATGAGCTTGGATGGCCCTGCCGGAAGATGTGCTCAGGACCTTGCTGTTGCTGAGCATGGCTATGATTCACTTTGGGGGAGCTCTGGTCCTCCCTCAGCTTGCGCGTGGCTTCCTGGCTCCGGAGGGGAAGATGCCATCCTGTTCAGCCTCTGTGGAGAAGCTTTTTGTGTTGCCTTTCCTGATGGAAACTCAGCTTTCCTCGTTGCTGGAGGAGCTCAGGACTTCACTGATGCAGAGAATGGCTGTGGTACTTTTTGGGGAAGCTCTCGTTCTTACCTTAAGCATTGCTTCCTGGTTCCACTGCAGATCTTTGAGCCTGTGAGCACAGATCCTTATCCTGCTAGTGCAGACTTTCTAGCTTCCATCACTGGAAGGCCCCTTGGGGCCTTCCCAGTATAGATCTATGCAACAGGCCTGCACGAGGCATTGTTGTGGGCTCTAGGCCTCTAGTTTGACTTATGGGTTGCATTGTTTTTTGCTATGGTGTTTGTATATGCCTCTTTGGATGATTATTTATTTATTTATTAGGTGATTTATTATAAAATAATATTATAGGGCCAGTGAGATAGTTCAGTGGACTAAGTGCTTGCAAGTGCAGGGGCCAGGGTTCAGTTCCTGGTACCATATGCTACACTGGCTCCACTCTTGGGTATGCTGAGCCAGCCACTGAGTCTGGGTATGGTGGTGCATGCTTATAATTCCAACAATAGGGAGACTGAAACCAGGTGGATCACTATGAGCCTGAGCTGTGTAATGAGACCCTGTACCAAGTATCTATCTATCTATCTATCTCTCTCTCTCTCTCTCTCTCTCTCTCTCTATATATATATATATATATATATATATATCTCACATCATTAAAATCAAACATTCAGAGAATCTTTGATGACCTGAGGAAAACCTTACTACTACACTGTCACATCATTAGTTGTTGCAATTACAAGGATTTAAACACTATTTATCATCATTTTGGGTTATGTTCCAAATTTTCTGAAGTGAACATACTCTATTTTTATTCTTTTCTTTGAAAAGCTGTTGGAAGCAAATAAGTTTTGTATTTGCCATCTGACTGTGCAGGAACACTGGACAAACAGTTTCTGAATCATCTATGAGCTCATCAGGAAATACATGATCTCTCATATGCAAATTTCCTGGCCTGACTCACTGCCTCTCCCATCTGCTGGGCTCCTCAGTTATTTAGGCCACCTGACTCAGCTCAGTATGAGTAAATGTAATTCTACACCTCTGCTTTTTCATGTAACAAATATTTAACAATTTGCTTCTGTTGCAAAGGGCTAGAGTCATGAAAGATAAAGGGATGAGTAAAATTACCTCAGCTCTGAAGGGGTGTAACATGACACACAAAGATTCAATCTCTGGGTCTTAGGTTCTTGTATTTGAGCCCCCAACATTTCTGCACACCAGAAGACCTAGATTTGTATTTTTCAAATTTTTCATGTTGTTCCATCGCTTGGAATTCCTTTCTCTTCTTATGCAACTGTAAAAATGCTACTTGTAGCCGGGCGTGGTGGCTCACGCCTGTAATCCCAGCACTCGGGAGGCTGAGGCAGGAGGATTGGTGCGAGTTCGAGACCAGCCTGGGCTACAAAAGTGAGCTCAAAGCCAGCCTGAACTGCATAGCGAGACCCTGTCTCAATAAAGACAAAAAAAAAACAAAAAAAAACAAAAAAAAAAACATAAAAATGCTACTTGTTCCTCATAGCTTTGTGTGTATATCCCTGATTCTCTTACCCACCATTTTAAGTACTACTCAGGCTCCTTGTATTCCTAGGGCTGTGTTGTGCTTTCAGTCATTTTTCCAAAAGCAAAGATAGCAACAGCAGCATTGCTATATGCATGAAATAATTGTGTTGCTGACCTTTGTGGACCAAAAAAAAAAAGCAAACCCAAACACCTATGAAGTAAAACAACACATCCGTCTACATTTTTACAATTATGATGTTGGTCATCTCATGGAGAGATAGGAGGACACTGTCCAGGTAGTTCTGTGCAAGAAACAATAGGGCCGCACTGGGAACAGACCACCTGGGTGTTTAAAATACTGACTGTCTCTGGTTCTTTATGTAAAGGCTGGATGCAGTGTGGGCTGTAATAAAGGCAGTTGAGATGGAGAGGTGTATGATCTAAGACTAAAGACTGAAGGAGAAGCACTCTGCATGAAGCCATAGGAAATGCAGTCCAAAAAGAGATTTCTCATCCTCTGAAACTGGAAGAAAGCTGGGGAGGATTCGGGTGAATCCAGGTGAAACTGTGAGTGTGATGTTGGTTGGAATTCGATGAAGATGACCTTACTGATGGGAAGGGAATAGACCACTGACAGAATTGGCTGAGGTTTGAAGTAATACTTAAGAGATAAGAAATTGTAAAAGTAGAGGTGGGAAGAGCCAGGTGTGGTGGTACAAGCCTATAATCCCAGCACTTGGGAGGGTGAGGCAAGAGCATTGGTGTGAGTTTGAGACCAATCTGGGCTACAAAAGTGAGCTCAAGGCCAGCCTGAACTGCATAGTGACACCCTGCCTCAAAAAAAAAAAAAAAAAAAAGTAGAGGTTGGATTAAATTTTAGTGGTGCCACTTACACGTGCATGATTTTATTGTATTTTGCTTATTGTTCCAGTTTAACAGGAGAATGGACAGTGAAGAGTTGACCTGCAATGTAAAGATAGTCATAGTTATTGTTGTTGAGACAGTCTTATTATATAGTTCAGGCTCACCTTGGACTCACTGTGTAGCCTAGCCTGACCTCGAATTTGCTGTAATCCTTCTGTCTCAATCTCCCAAATTCTGGGATTATAGGCTAGGTGTGCTTTGGAATTAAAATCATTCATAAAGAACTGTGCATATAGCTCATCACATAGGAATGCCTGAAGTTCAGAAAGAGAAAGTTCAGAAGAAGACTGGGAGAAAGGAAGGATCAGGAGTGCAAGGAAGGCCAGGGATGTTGCTTAGCAGCACAAATGCAAACACAAGGTCATGAGTTTGGTTCCTGGTACAAAAAAAAGGAGTACAAGGGCTATGTAGTGGCTACTTGAAAAATGAGTCTCCTCTAGTCAGAGCATGAGTTAACCTTAAATTTTAAACAGTGGAACAATTCCAGATGATAACGAGTCATAGGTGTGATCACAAGGATAGGTAGTAATGAAAGTGGAAATAATAATGGCAGTGGAGGGCACCAGGGAACAAGAAAACTAAACTTTATTGTTTTATTTTAGTTTTTGAGACACGGCCTTACTATGTAGTTCAAGCTGGCCTTAAATGTATTATGTAGTTCAGGCTGGTCTTGAAATTATAGCACTTCTCCCACCTAAGGCTCCTGAGTGTGGCATTCCAGGTGTGTACCACCATAATTAGCAAGAAGTAAAATTTGGGTACTGGAGATTTCTAAGATGAGGTCATTTTCCTGAATATTCCAAAATACTTGTGTGTACATAAAATCAATAGATGTCAGATATATGACTCTCAAAAGATAGCAATAGTTTAAAGGGAGTGAAGGTTTGGAAATAATCAGGAGATCAGGAGTGAAGGAAATTTTTTTGGGGGGGTTGGGGATTGAACATAGAGTGTTATACATACTAGACAAGTGGTCTACCACTAAGCTACATCCCCAGTTATGAGAGAAATCTTTTTTTTTTTTTTTTTGTGGGACTGGGGTTCAAACTCACGACCTTGCACTTGCCCAGCAGGCACTTGTGCCTCGGAGCTATCTCCTGAGCTCCTATGAGAGAAATCTTAACGTCTGTGGGAGCCCAAACTGCTGGTGTCCACTTTGTGATGACATCATCATCTTGCGATAGCCTCATCTTGCTATAGCCTCTAGTTAGGTTTCTATTTTCTTATCCCCTGCTATTTTCCCATGAATCACATGTCTTAAGACCTCCCCTGGTTGCAAGGTAACCGCTGACGCAGATTTCATTTCCCCTGCTACATTTACTTAAACCCTGCTCACTTCTTCAATAAACGAGACTTGATCAGAATCCTGTCTTGTCTTCATTTCTCATGTCTCTTGCCCTGTCTTTGTCTTAATCCCTGCTCCTTCCCCAGGTGAGAACCCATGTGCTGACCTGCTGGACAGGTCAAACCTCACCTCTGCACCTTTCAATATGAGCCTGGAGAAATGAGCTAGGCTTTTAGAGGAATGGTTGGTCCTGTGCCTCGGCAGGATTCTTTGGCTAGGAATTAAGATAATATTCTATGGGTTAGGGATATAGAGAGGTTACAGATAGGACAATATGGGGGTGAAGAATGGGAGACAAATGCTCTTGGTTTGTCAGCCAATTATGCCCAGAGTGATTATATAGCTAGTGTGACCCCAATTCTCAAGGTAGATATAGTTGGATAAGGTCTTGATGCTGATATTGATACAGTTAAAGACTCCAGATTCTGAGTTATGGACTCATCTTTTAGCAGTTTGAGCCTGTTGCAGAGTGAGATCTGCTAGGTTAAAAAAAAGAATCACTGTAACCTGACTAGTGTTTCAAGAAATAAAGTGTAATAAATGGGGCCCAGGGACAGCTGTGGTCTGTTACTGAAAATTCTGGAAAGCTGGGATAGGGGAATCCCAGAAAGCTGGGTGTTATGGTTTACGTCTAGTTGTTCCCCCAAAGCCTCATGTAGTCATTGGGCAGGGATTTCCATAGATTGAGACTTGATCCATGATCCCTGGGATTATGGGTTTTAGTACTGATGGGATTATGGGTCAAAGTACTTCTGGGATTATGGGTGTAGCCTAAGGCAGGGGCTAAGGCAGAGAGCCTGAATGTAATATAAAGAGAGACAGAGAGACAGACTGGAGCTGTTGCTCTCTGCTGCCCTGTTTGGTTGGCTACTTCTGCCACCATTTTGTTGCTGTTTCGCCGCAATGAGCTGGATGCTCTCTGTTCTGTTCCACTTAGCCTTGGGCTAGCTGAATATGGATTGAAACCTCCACAAACTGTGAGCTAAATAAACCTTTTCTTCCTTCATCTTGAGTGTCTGGTATTTGTCCCAGCAACGAGTAAAAAGTAACTAAGACACTGGGACTTCAGATAATGGATGGCAGCTTCACCTGTGGGCTCTCTGTTTGTTACTTTCTCCCTTGCTTGGAATGCTATTGGTTGACTCCTGAGTCAACTCTATGATAGGCAAGGCATGGAAGCTGATGGAGATCAGGTCATGTTTGTGACTAAGCATATAGTCCTCCTTTACTTTAATGAGATCATGGTCATGTTCATGATTGAGCACATGATCCTCCTTTGCTGAAGTGATTCTGCACGAGATCACATTGACTACCCTAAATAAAGCTAACTTGCTGCAGGGGTTCTTTGCTCACTGAGGGACGAATCTCAGTGACTCCTCTGAGCTACCTTCATTGGGGTCTTCTCGTCATTCCTTTCAGCACTGACACATAACATTACAATAAATCACTGTAAAGAATTTCCTTAGTTACACATTTGACAAATGATTGCTGAATTATCATTGATGCACCAGGAAATGTAAGATACTTAGGAACACAGAGATGAGCACTGGAGGATCCCTGTCTTTTTGTATAGGAAAGGTTTAGCATAAACACTGGGAGGACAAGGGATATAGCTCAGCAGTATAAGTGCTTGCCTGGCAAGTATAAGGCTCAGACTACTACTACTACACTACTACGCTAGGCATAGTGCCACATGCCTGGAATGCCAGCTACTGGGGAGACCGAGATAAGGATGATCATAAGACCAGCCCAGGCAACTTCATGAGAGTGTCTCAAAGCCAAAAAGGCTGGGATGTGGCTCCATGGCAGAGTATGTGGCCGGCATATGTGTGGCCCTGAATTCAAATCTCAGGGCCAATATGGAAACAAAATTTTATTTGAAACGATCATAGAAAGCTTCCCGAGATATTCATGAGGCTCAGTGATATGCACTTAGGCTGGGCTGAGTCAAATAGAAATGCCAGGGATTCAGGAAGAGGGGAAAGTGGGATTTGGTAAGTAAAGTGGAAGCGCAGATGCCTGGAGACTCGAGGGAATGGGCATTCCTGCTAATAGCTGAGAAGAATGGGGTGGAACAGCTGACAGCTGGAAGAGTTCAGACACTGGACGCTGTCCCTCTGGCCAATCCGATTCTTTCACAAAGGGTGAGTCAGTGAGTCATGGAGGATTTCTAAGCCTGGCTGGGCATGACAAAATTAGTATCTTGAAAGGCTCATTTTAATGGCAATGTGGAGAATGACTCGGGGCCCTCACCTCCTGAAGCACTCACAGCGATTAGCGCTTTAGCGATAATACTTCTCAAGCCTGGCTTCACATTAGACACATGTAACCCGTCTTCCCTTCTACATTAGGAGCTCTCAGAGGCCAGGAAGGCTGTTTCATTCCGCAGCACAGGTCCCCTCCCATCTTGGTGTCTTGAACCTAAGTAGTTCTCAGTGAATGTTTGTGACTCTCAGTACACGGTTCTTGAGAGAGCAGTATTTCATGCTTGAGCCCTGCTTCCCACCTTCCGGGTCCTTGATTCACTGTGTACCACATCAGAAATCAATGCAATTTCTTCTAGGTGTGGGAAACAACATCTGGATTAACAATTCAGTAGAGAGGATTTTTCTTAAAGTTTGAATTGATGTACATAAATGTGTGCCAAAATAAAGGCACATTGATAGTTTTTGCTCTCATTAGGAACCCAAGATGGAGGCTGTCTGTTTTTGTCTAACAGGTACTGAGACGTGGCCACCTACACATTGTGCGAGGTGGAGTGGTGTGACCCACACGCCCGAGCTCGAATTGCCTTCTACATTGATTGCTAACTTTGTAGAAAATAATTCCTTAGAAGTAACTTTAGAATATAGAATGGTCCAGTGGCTTAAGATTTCTCCCTCAGGCTCCTCTGAACAATCATAAGGAATTTAGGTAACTGTATATATGGGCTTGGGTTTTACGTGCCTTCTCAGTTCAGAAAATCTGCTCTTAGACCCTTTAGATTGTGCCGCTACAGGTTTTCTAGGCTAGGCCTCTATGTACTCAGGCTCCAGAGGTCCTTCTGAGCTTGAACTCTCCACCTGTGAAGACTTGAAGTCTTCTGTGATCCAAATTTTACCTAAGCAGGAGCCCAGGTAAGTAACAGTTGAATGAGGAAACCCCTATCTGCTCTGTTGAACATTCCAGGTAACCTTTCCTTTTCCCCTCTGCTCTTCCTTAGTTCATTTTTTTAAATGACACTTGCCATGAATTTTTGTTCTGTGGTCTTCTATGCATGGTTTTCCCATCAGACTCTCAGCTCTCTGAGGCTACAGTCACATTTACCTTTAGCCCTCACTGGCAGAGTGATGTGATGTGCGTGCGTGCATGCGTGTGTGTGTGTGTGTGTGTGTGTGAAAGAGAGAGAGAGAGAGACTGTCTGTCTGTCTGTCTCTGTGTTAGGTATTTCCTAAACAAACATTTAATAGAAATTTGTGGTCAGCTAAAATGTGGTTGGGTAAAAGAAAAACTACAGATATATATATATATATATATATATATATATATATATATATTTTTTTTTTTTTTTTTTTTTTTTTTTTTTTTTTTTTTTTTTTTTAACAGATGCAGGGGCCAGCCTACTGTGCTGGCCTTATCCCAGGGACATGCTGAAATGGCAAATGAGACTGGGCATGTTGCTGTGCACCTATAATCCGAGCACTTGAGAGGCTGAAAAATGAGGATCACTACAAGTCCAATCTATACAGTGAGACACTGTCGACGATGTGCTCAATACTTTAAAAAATGTGATCTCTATACACATTTGGAATATATACATTGAAATATTCAGCCATAAAGAAAAATTAAGTCATATCATTTGTAGGACAATAGAGAACTGGAGACCACCAAATTAAGTGCAATATACCAGTCTCAGAAAGTCAAGTACAGTATTACTTATCTTCCTTCTTATGAGGCATCTAGAAAAGCACGTAGATAAATTTAAAAAGTAGAAGGGAGGCCATTAGAGAAGAAAGGGTGCGCTGGGGAGGGGAGGGGAGGGGAAAGAGGAAGGCAGGTAACAGGAAATGACCAAGTATGGTGGGGCTGGGGAAACAGCTCAGTAGAATAAGCACTTGCCTGGCAAACATAGGGTCCTGAGTTTGATCCCTGGTACCGCAAAAAACAAACAAACAAAAAAAAGTATATGATGCATGCACCTATGAATATGGCAAATGAAACCGAGTATTCTGGGTTTCATAGCTAACACATATTTTAAAAATAACTGCCCTAGCCGGGCGTGGTGCCTCACACCTGTAATCCCAGCACTTGGGAGGCTGAGGCAGGAGGATTGGTGCGAGTTCGAGACCAGCCTGGAATACAAAAGTGAGCGCAGGACCAGCCTCAACTGCATAGCGAGACCCTGTCTCAAAAAGACAAAAAACACAACAAAACAAAACAAAACAAAACTGCCCTGTTAGGGAAATTTGGCTATCTCTATAATCTGCTGCTGATGTGAAGCTATCCTGTGAGTGACTCCATTTGAATTCTC
Organism: Myocastor coypus; assembly: GCA_004027025.1. Lineage (NCBI taxonomy): Eukaryota > Metazoa > Chordata > Mammalia > Rodentia > Myocastoridae > Myocastor > Myocastor coypus. Next base: position 12,713 of record PVJA010030842.1, read on the forward strand.
CTGGTCTGTGCAGCAGCTGAGTCTACAACAGTGGCTTCCTGTACTTTTTGTTTACTAGGACGAAGACAGAGCACTGTATGCCAAAAACAGCTGTCAGGTGGGAGACAGAAGGGAAAAAAGAACAAAACTGCAGTTTTAAGAACATTGCAATCGATGTTTGAGGGCTGGGGAGATAGCTCAGTAGAATAACTGCTTGCCTGGCAAGTGCAAGGGCCTGAGTTCAATCCCCTTTTCTGCCAAAATAAATAAATAAATAAATAAATAAATAAATAAATAAATAAATAAGTAGTGGACATTTGAGTGGCAGTGGAGACAGCAGGACAGCCTGGGGAGCCTCTCTCCTGCTCTCACTGCCAGCAGAAAACACCTGCATAAAGAGACTGTGTGTGCCAGGCCCACTGGTGAAAAGGCCTCTGGAAGAATGCTCATCTATTATATTATGTTTGTATATAACACGTTTGTATATTTTTCGACTTATTTTTAAAAAATCTCTCTCTTTATTCCTCTCTCTCTCTCTCTCTCCAGCCCCTCTTTCCCTCCCTTTCTGGAGAGAAGCATAGAGCTTGAGGTAAGAGGGTGGAAGGACCAAATGCAGGAAAATTACAGTGTGTGATGTCATCCCTCAAGCATGAAACAAACTCACTAAACTTACGGATCACAAGGGGACCAAGTGTCTGGAGGAGATGGGGCTGAGTGGAGGATGCTACATATGGGCCGTAGGACTGGATTAAGAGAGGACTGTGGGGGCTACAGTGTTAGCATGAGCTGGAAAGCAGAGCTGGTGGGCTTTTGGGGAACTCGTCTGTCCCTGGGGACTGGAAGATCAGATGAGGAAGCGAGGAATGCTGGCTACCTCAGAGCTGTAGGAGTGGCCCACGCGATTGGTGTGCATTCCTGGAGCCGCAGGAAGAGGGAAAGAAATGAATCTTCTGGGTCTCAGGGAAATGTGGCTAGTTTTTCTCCATACTCTCACTGGGCACAGAACACATCTCAGTGTGCCCCACCCCCAGGGGCAGGGCTGTCAAGGCATGCTCAGTACTGAACCCTGGCTCCCGTGCTTGCCTAAGCAGGTGTTTTAATCCACTGAACTATTTAGCCTGCTTTATAAGCACTGTTTTTTTTTTTTTTTTTTTTTTCCACCGTTATCATTCAGGAAATTATAAGATATTAGGAGTTCTGTGTCAGAAAAGTGAGGTAACCAAAATACATATACTGTATAGTCAGCACCCATATCTGGGGCTCTACAACCAGCAGCAGATCAAAAATATTTTTTTAAAAAAATTGCACCACAGGGCCAGCAAGATAGCTTAGTGGCCTAACGTACCTGTTTCGGTAGCTTAGGCAAATGCAGGGACCATGGTTCCATCCCAGGCACCACATGCTGGGCTCAGCTGGCCACAAAAAAAAAAAAAAAAAAAAAAAAAAGAAAGAAAAGAAAAGAAATGCACCTGTTCCTGCTCCATACAGACCTTTCCTGTCATTATTTCTGAACAATGCAGTAGAATGACGATTTATATGTAAGGATGATTTAAGTTAATGTGAGGATGGACACAGGGTGTGTACCAACATGATGCCACTTTACAAAAGGGATGAGCAGCCCTGATTTCGGAGCCTGTGCCTCTGAGACCGGCAGTTCTGGCGCCCATTCTGCAGGGGTATCGAGGACCGACTATTCCTTCCTATGGTGTCTCTGTCTGGAAAAGCGGGTGAGGGCTGGCTTATCGTCCTGCCTCAGCAGCCATGAAAACAACCAGTGACAGAACAGAGCCGAGGACGCAGAACCGGAAGGCTGGGGTGAGTCACAGGGGACACTGCGGTGAATGGGACCTGCAGGAAGTGCCTCTGCGGGAGCTCGGGAGCTAGCAGGCCTGAGAAGCTCCACCCCTCAATTTCCCTTTCCTTCCGGAAAGAACAAAGGGTTCAAATAGGTTGGAAGTTCCCAGCTCCGGAAGGATGCAAGAGGTGACGGATGGCTAGGAGTTAACAGTAGGGTGAATGGTAGATGTGCTGTCTTCCTGATCGAATCTGCAAACTGTTTTTGGCTCAAGGGACAAGCATTGTAACACAGTCCAAAGTTAGAATAACAGAAGGAAACTATGGTTATGGTCACTTTGTTTTTTAAAGGTATTTGGTACAAGGTCTCAATGCACAGTTTGGAAGTCCTAGCGATCTTCCTGCATTCAGCCTCCCCAGCACTGGGCTTGAAGACATGTGCCACCATGCCTGAACTCGGTCACCTGCTCAGTGCACCTGAGGGATGGGGCCAGCGCTGCATGTGGTGTCAGGAATCAAACCTCAGACCTTGCGCTTGGTCTGCTGAGCTATCTTGCCGGCCATTATTGTTACATAGGTGTCTAGCTTGATGATGGCTAAATGAATAGCAGGGTATTTGCACTCTGCTCTGTGAGAAGAGGTTGTGGAATGACCATCATAATACTAACCGTAGCCAGCATTTATCAAGCACCTATACCAAGTGCCAGGCATCACACTTACTTGTCACAAAAACTTTGTGGCTAGCTGCTCCTGTCATCATTTTACAGATGACAAAGGGAAGTGGTCCACTAAGGTTCCCCCTTCAGGTCCCAGAGGAGTGTGCTCCCATCCCCTGTGCTGTGTCACTTCTCAGGTGCTTGGGTAGAAAGTGACTCCACCCTGACACACCTGGCTTCTGGAGCTAGGAGCGAGGTGGAGCTGGGGCCCATTCAACCCAGAGCTCAGGCAGCCTTATCCCGAGGGGATGCAGTTCCTGTGAGGACAGGAATAGGCCTGCAGGAGGATATGACAGGGCTTTAAGGAGAAATAAGAAGAAAATCCCAGGTTGTAACTTGTCCTCCCAGGAAGCATTGTTCACTTACTCCAAAATATTGATGGGAGGTCCTAGGTGAAGTGGGAAGCTGCAGGAGCTTTTAGAACATGACATTTTTAAAGATGATCACTGTGAGCCGAGCGTGGTGGTGCACGCCTGTAATCTCAGCACTCGGGAGGCTGAGGCAGGAGGATTGGTGCGAGTTCAAGACCAGCCTGGGATACAAAAGTGAGCTCAAGGCCAGCCAGAACTGCATAGTGAGACCCTGTCTCAAAAAGACAAAAATAAAATAAAATAAAATAAAATTAAATAAAGATGATCACTCTAACAGGGGCAAGAACAGCAGCTGGCAGTCCCTTCTTTCTCTAGCCTCTCCAACTTAAGGGTGAGTGGAAAGGCAAAGGGAGAATGTCCAATACCTCCCACCTTTCATGGCCCTTTTTGTTCCCAGATTTCCCAGGATGCTTTTCTCCCTGCTCCCTTCAGCAATTTACTTGCGCCATTCTGAAATCCCTGCTCTGAGGGTCCTGAGGCTGAAATAAAGAATTGAGTTCACCCCTTTAACTCATTTGCAGTTTTGCTGACTCCAGTTGATACAAAGAAGAGAAACTCAACCTGAAAGGTACCTGGGAAGCGTTGTGTTCTCTAAAACCAGAGAAGGAATCTTAGGAACTATGAAGGTTAAGAGCAGAGTGTATTTGTTGAAGTAAAGAAAGCTTCTGTCCAAGACAGACAGATGAGAAAAGAACCCAAAGGGTTGCCCAGGACCCTGCCTTTTCTCAGGATTATAATAGAGCAAATCCATGAGGTGAGGCAGGTCCAGGGTGGGAAACATGGGAATTATTAGGTGGGCAGGAGGTGGGACTGAACTATGCTCAGCCAATAAGATAGATTACAAGCACAATTGCTCAGGTAAAATGGATTAAATCAGGAGCAAATGAGGAAGCAAGTCAGATGGTAAACAGACGTGTGTACAGAACAGGGGCTTTTCGTAGATGGGGCTTGAGTTAGTGGCTCTTCTTGACTTTTTCAAGGTGATTGATGATAGGTTTTCCACAGTGGTGCAGCAGAGAAACAGGCAGAAGGAAAAAGGGAAAGGGCCTTTATTTTTTTGGAGGACACACAGAGAATTTGGGGAAGACAAGGAATTCTCTGGATTGGAACAGAAGGAGGCTGAGGCTTTTATAGCCTTTGGCCAGGGGTGGAGTTTGAGGGAGATGTTCAGATGTACCTGAGGAGCTGATTGGGGCCTTCCCTGAGGTGGTGGGACAGGTGAAAGGAAATTGCAACCTGGACTGAGTTGGAGAAGAAGCGGGGCGGGGAGGTGGTCTTTGGGAAGATAAGCTGTTGTTTTAAGGGCTTCAGCGGTATTTGATGACCACTATAATGATTCATCAATTCATACTAGGCCAGAACCTATCAATTGATTCCTATTTAGAATATCAATCCCTGATGCCCATGCCTAGAGAGGTATGTGGCTGCATTTGTTTAGTCTTTCGTCGAAGTTGGGCCCACAGTGGTAGTGTCTGTGTCTCCCACAGTTGGAAGGCATCTTGTCTTCCTTACTGGATTCTTTGAAAGCCTAGCTCTGACTGACTGGCTATGTTTTTGTCTAACTCAGCTGCCTACAACACTGTCAAAGAAAAATATTTCAGGACATATCAGTAAAATAGGCCTGAAAAAGACTTAGAGGCAGATACAAGACAGATTCCAGGGTGGCGCAGGTGCTCAGAGGTGCAGCACATTTGGGAGTAGGGGTGTCTTCATGTGTTTTGAAAGGTGAAAAATCTGTGGAATTTGGTAATCTACAGTTTTGGTCTTAGTGGGTGGGAGAGGATAGTTCTCCCCTAGTAAGATAATGGTTCATTCCTGTTATGGTTTATGTCTAGTTGTCTCCCCAAAGCCTCATGCAATCATGGGGCTTGGCTTCTATAGATTGAAACTTGATTCATGATCCCTGGGATTGGGTTTTAGTACTGATGGGATTATCAATCTGAGAAAGCTGAAACTATGGGTGTGGTCTGGGGTGGATATCCTAAGGCAGAGAGCCTGAATGTAATATAGGGAACGACAGAGAGACAGACTCAAGCTGTTGGTGTTGCTCTGCTGCCGTGTTTGGTTGGCTGCCTCTGTCACGGTTTTGTTGCTGTTCCGCCTCCATGAACTGGATGCTCTCTGCCCTGTTCCACTCAGCCTTGAGCCAGCCGAATATGGACTGAAACCTGCAGTAACTATGAGCTAAATAAACAAACCTTTCCTTCCTTCATTTCAAGTGTTGGGTATTTGTCCCAGCAACAAGTAAAAAGTGACTAAGACAATTCCTAAGGGAAACCCCAAAGGGTTGTCCCTTCCTGGGTGAAAGAGGCTCATTTGCAAGTAGAAGAGAACCTGCAGATCCATTTGCAGTTGAAAGTGAATTGTCCATGATTGTCTTTTTTTTTTTTTTTAAGAAACAAACTTTATTCATTTATGTTATGGCCAGCTCAGCCTGCCCTGGGGAGGGGGAGGCTGGCACAGCATGTGGTGCCCGGGATGGAACTGTGGTCTCTGTGGTTGCCTAAGCTTGCCTAAGCAGGTGCTTAAGACCACTGAGCCATCTCACCAGCCCCATGTTTGTCTTTTGGGGAGAAGAAAAATAGGAAATAAGGGGCCTGGTGGGATGGCTTAGTGGTCTAAAGCGCCTGCTCGGGAAAGCTTGGGCGGCTTCAGGGACCGTGGTTCGATCCCCGGCACCACATGCTACACCAGCCCTGCCCTTGGGGTGGGCTGAACCGGCCATAAAAATGAGTGAATAAACAAACAAAGGTTCTGAAACAAGAAAAAAATAAATAAATAAAATTAAATAAAAGAAAAAAAAAGAAAGTGTTAAAAAAAAGAAAAATAGGAAATAAGCTGGCTCGTGTTGTACACTACAGTTTTTCTTTTATTTTTTTTCATGGCCGGCTTAGCCCACCCCAAGGACAGGGCTGGCGCAGCATGTGGTGCTGGGGATCGAACCGCGGTCCCTGAAGCCGCCCAAGCTTTCCCAAGCAGGCGCTTTAGACCGCTGAGCCATCCCGCTGGGCCCACACTACAGTTTTTCTTTAAAGAACAATTTTTAAAAATCCTCATGTCTCCATCTCAGACTTACTTCGTCTATCCTACCTCACGTAGGACCTTGCTGTGACTGTGGTTTGGTGAGGTTTCCAGGCTCTTGTGTGCAGTGAAGGAGAACTGGGCATGGCCCGCAGTGGTAAGGGAAGAAGAGCTAAGCTGAATGAAGTTTAGAGGAGGAAGGTGCGCTCGGAGCAGCCGGACTTGCACTGGCAGAAAAGAGGCAGGGTTTGAGCCAGGAATAAGGTGGGGTGAAGGATGCCCTTTGGGTCTTTCAGAGCATGATTGACAAGGGTGCCCCATCATAGTGGTTGTACTGAAACAGGGAGAAAATAATTCTGGTCGATGACCTCCCAGTGATATAGGGGAAAAAAATGAAAGTACCAATTTGAGAGGTTCCTGGGCCAAGTTTGTGTTCTCTAAAACCAAAGAATGAATTTTAGGAATGAACAGAGGTTATGAGCAGAATATATTCGTTGGAGGACAGAAAGCTCCTCTGTGAGAGGGGGACAGGAGGGAGGTCCCCAAGCAGGTAGTCCCTGGGAAGCTGTCTCTTCCAGGGATTTTTGTAGAGTAAAACTGTACGGGTCTAATGTGGGGAACATGGAACTTGCTTAGGTGGCCATGGAGTGAGACAGAACTATGGTCAACCAATGAGACTGCAAGCAGCATGCTCAGGTAAAATTGAGTAAGTCCAGGACCAAATGGGGAAGTGAGTCACATGGCAAGTAGGAATGAATATAGAACAGGACTTTTGTCCAGTAGTAGCCAGTAGCGGCTGGATTAGTGACTCGTCCTGGCTTCTTCAAGGTAATGACCAATCCTGGATGCCCTCTTTAGGGAGATCAGCCTTTGGTCAATCTTTGGTCCTTAGGTCTGGCCCACAGCAGGGGCATCCATCCCTCTTACAACTGTAAGGTATCTTGTCTTCTTTGTTATCTTGTTTGAGGGCCTGGCCTTGTCTGACTGCCTATATTTCTATCTAACTTGGCTGCCTGCAACATTACTAGGTAACATCCTGCATCCTCACTGTTAAAAAAGACCTTTGTTCACCAAAAGCATTTATTTTCTTTCCTTCCTCGCTCACCTCTCCAGCACTGGGGATTGAAGCCTGGATCTTTACCCTGAGCTACAGCTTCAGGCATCTTTTGAGACAAGGGCTTACTAATCACTAACTTGCCTTAGCCTTCAAGAGTTCTGGGATTACAGGCTTCAGTGGGGACAAAAGAGGAAGATTTATCCATAGGTTGCTGGCTGATTACTTTTTAGACACATTTCCTCTGTCCTACTGGTGATTTCAGGATGGAGATCACATCAAGGCTATGAGCTGGCGCACACAGGTACACCTTGCCCCACGCTCGACACTTTCCTAAGGGCTTTAATTATATTTTTCCAAACCCTCATTATATTCTTATCATTATATTCTCATTTTTCTATTCTTCTGAAGTGGGTATGGATCTGCTGCATTTCACAGATAAATTAGAAAGCATAGAAAGGTTAAATAATTTATCCAAAGTCCATTTGTAATAAATATCCTAGGCCACTCTGCCCTACAAAGAACATTTTATAGCAATATTAGAGCACCTGTATGAACATCAATGCCAGATTATCTTAAAGTAAATTTAATTTTATCCAATCATCTATTGCTTCAATCATTTGAGTGGAATTATTTCAGCATTTCTCATTCCCAGTTTTTTTTTTTTTAAATGTAAAATAGAAGAAGCAAGGAAGGACTCATTAATACTTAGCCACGTAAGAACAAACCAGGCTAAAGCAAAATGTGTTACATTCCAGAAGAACCTGATAGCTACATAGCAATTTTTGGAGAAACAAGGGTTCAGCAAAGAGGCTGGTTTGTTGCTAAATAGACTTATCATTTATGAGTGTGTCTTTGAATCTTGTTGTCATAATTATATTTCCTGTTTTTCTTTGGTTTCTTCTCATCTGAGTCACTTATATACTGTATCTCTGAAAGTTGTTGGTATAGCCAAAGGCAAGGAAGGGAATGAAACATATGTTCAAAAGGAAACCCACTGCTGAAAAGTTTAACTGAGTTCCAAGGAGAAATGCTGATAGAACAAGGCTAGCTTCACTGTTGGAGCCATCTCTCTATTCCAAAATTCTCCCTGACCAAGTACACATAAAAGTTTGTGAGTGTGACTGTTACAGGACAGATACTGATTAGAATAGGTCACAATAGAATTCAGTCCTTTTTGCTCAATTATTGTTTATTTATTTATTTGTATATTTATTCATTTGAGACAGAGCCTCACTATATAGTTGAAGCTGGCCTTGAACTCACTATGTAGGGTAGGCTGGCCTCAAACACAGGAAGACCCTCCTGCCTCAGCCTTCCCTGTGCTGCGTAGTGCTGTACTACCACCCCTGGCCTTTTTGCTCAGTCTCGTAGTGGGTGCTATGACAGAGCTTGACTAGTTCACTCACTGAAATCAGCAATTTTAACTCATTCATTCACTCATTAAATGCAGGGCCTAGTACATGCTAGGCAAATGCTCTACCACTGAACTATATCCCCAAAGCACTGCTCCCCACCCTTATACTTTAGAGTTGACAGAAATGGGGTCTTGGTAAATTGCCCAGGCTGTCCTGAAACTTCTAATACTCTTGCCTCAATCTCTTAAATAGCTGGGATTTAATAATAAAAAAAACTTTTATTTATTTGGTACAGGGTGTGATTACACAGCTCAGACTACTAATGATCCTCCTGTCTTAGCCTCCCCATTGCTGAGATTATAGGTGTGTGCCACCACACCTTTTTTTGGTGGCTAGTGCAGCCCACCTGGGGTCCTGGGGCTGGCCTGGCATGCAGTAGCAGTGATCAAACCCAGGTCTGCAATAGCATTCCTCTTTTACCCAAATTTTTACTCCTTTGAACAATATCTGTTCATCCTTCACCTCTCAATCCCCACATAAACTCATCTTCAGCCTTTACCCCTGGGAGACTGTATTATATCTTTGATTTTCACTTATTATTACTATCATCATCATCATCATCATCATCATCATCATCATTATTATTGTATTATTGGCTTCATCGTACAGCATTTGTTTTTCTGTATCTGGCTTATCACTGTACCTAGCATCATATCTTCTAGCTTAATCCATATTGCAGATGATAGGATTTTCTTCTATTTTAAGGCTAAGTGTATATCTATTCCACATATTCTTTATCCATTCATCTGTTGTTGGATATCTGGGTTGATTTTACATCTATCAGTTGTGAATAATGTTGTAATGAATAGCTCTTGGACATGCTGATTTCATGTCCTCTTGATTTATAACCAGAAGTGGGGTTTTCACATCATCTAGCCATTCCATGTTTATTTTCTGAGGAATCTACACTGATACTGTTTTATTTATTTATTTACTTACTTATTTTTGATACAGGGAATCAAACTCAGGGCCTTGTACTTTACAGGCAGGTGCTCTGCTGCTGAGCTATCTTTCTGTCCCTCTATACCATTTTCTACAATGGCTATTCCATTTTATATTTGCAACAATTGTCTGTTGTTCTCTACATCTTAGCCAATTACTGTTAACTTTCCCCCCTCTTTTTATAAATAAAAGCATTCTTAGAGGTATGAGGTATTGTAGTTTTCAGCTGTATTTCATGATTTTGAGCCCTTTCATACACCTATTGGCCATACGTGTATCTTCTTTGAAAAATGTTTGTTGAGTTCCTTGTCCATTTTATAAAATTAGTTTATTTGTTTTCATACTACTAATTGCTTGGATCTCATATATTTGTTATTAACTTCTCTTTTGTTATTAATGTCTTCCAAATATATAGTTTGCAAATATCTTTTCTCATTCTATCAGTTATCTTTTGATTTTGTTCATTATTTCCTTTTCTATTGAAGTTTTCTATTTTTTTTCTCATCTTTAATCATTTATTTATTTATTTAAATTATGGCCAGCTCAGCCTGCCCTGGGGGTGGGGCTGGCACAGTACGTGATGCTGGGGATCAAACCACAGTCTCTGCAGTTGCCTAAGCTTGCCTAAGCAGGCACTTTAGATTGCTGAGCCATCTTACCAGCCCAAGTTTTCTATTTTAATGCAATCTCATTCATGTATTTTTCCATTTATTGTCTGTATTTTGGGGGTCATAGTGAAGACACTTCTACCAAGACCAATTTCAAAAGATTTCTTCTTTTGTTTTCTTCTACTAATTTTATAGTTTTAGGTATCTTATTTAAGTCTTTAATCCATTTTTTAAAAATGTAATTAGTACAAGGCCTACAGGGTCTCACTGCACAGATTGGACTCATAGTGATCCTCCTATTTTCAGCCTTCCAAGTACTGAGTTTACAGGCCTGTGTCACTATGACCAGTTCTCAATCTCTGTCTCAGTGCACCCTGGAGGCAACACCAACATGGCAGGCTGGAAATCAAATCCCAGGCGCAGCATCTGCCTAAGCAGGCGCTTTAATGCACTGAGCTATCTGGCCAGCACCCCCCTTTCTTTGTATAGGGTAAGATAAGAGGCCAATTTTATTCTTCTGTTCCAAATTTCCCCTATGGATTCTGGGACCTGCATGCCATTTCAGCTGGCCATGCAGCATCCAGCCCAAACTCCAGCCCTCAGACTGATCCGCTTTCTCTGAACTCCGCCTGGACCCCGCCTGTTATCCTGACTGGGCCACTCAGTGGACTTACCCTGGTCCATCCCCTGACTCATCAATAGCATGAGCTCTGATTCCACCCACCTTCCCAACCAGGGCTCATGTCGGCCAGGTAAGAACTCTCTCAGCCTGCATTCATTCCCCAATTCGACAACTGCCTGAACCCCGACTACACACACAGTCCCCACACAGCCACCCACCAACCCCACATGGTCTACCACCATCCTGACCCATGGAGCCTCATGGTAGCCAGCTGCCTGAACTCCAACTTGCAGCGAGCCACGTCTGGAGGGGAACAAGCTTGATGGATCCAGACCCAAATTGCCATAGGTGCTAACTGTATAAGTTCACCAAAGTGCGGAGATCACTGCTATACAAAATGATAAAGGCAGCTGGGCGTGGTGGTGCATGCCTGTAATCCCAGCACTTGGAAGGCGCAGGCAGGAGGATCATTGTGAGTTCAAGACCAGCCTGGGCCACAAAAGTGAGTTCAAGGCCAGCCTGAACTGCATAGTGAGACCCTGTCTCAAAAAGACAAAAAAAAAAAAAAAAAAAAATAATGATAAAGACAAGGAACAAGATCCAATACCAGGTCCTGAGCCCACCCAAAACACATACAGGAGATGCGACCATGGATGAAAATGGGAATCATGCAGATGAAATCTCTGAATTGGTAGCATTCAAAGTAGACAGACAAGTGCAGAAATGTATAGAGCAACTCAGATCAGAGATAACATCTGAAATAAAAAAAGAAATGCACAAATTAATAGACTCTGAAGTGGAAAAACAACCACAGAAATGTATAGAGGAAACCAGAGCAGAAATAACCTCTGACGTTAAAAAAGACCTCTCTAAATTAATAGCATCTAAAGCAGTTGAACAACTACCAAAAAGGTAGAGAGGAGAACAGAGCAAAAATAATCTCTAAACTAGAGAGAGAAATGATAACTATAATGAGAGACTTCAGTACTATTAAAGAAGACACTGATAAAAAATTAGAGGAGGATAGAAAAGTGATGGATTCCCTGATTGAGCAATATAGGAAAGAAATAGATCACATGAAACAGTTTTAAAGTGGTATATAAGAAAATAAAATCTCAATCACAAGCTGGCAAAACCGTATGAATGGAAGGGAAAATGGAGTCTCAGATCTTGAAGACATTGTTGCAGCTAGTGAAAAGGTAAGAAAGGATCTCTTAAAAACAACTAGGATGCAGGAAAAAATTATTCAACATCTACAAGATGACGCAGAAATGAACAACATGTGATTAATAGGAATCAATGAGAAAGGAGTCGACACCAATGATATAAAAAGAATATGCGCATAAGTAATAGCAGAAAACGTCCCAAACATGAAAAAAACAATTGGACATACAGGTAACTGAAGCGTACAGAACCCCAAATGACATCAACCTGACTAAAAACACACACAGACATATAATAGTTAAGATTCCAGAAATTCAGTAGAATAATATACTAAAAACTGCTAGAGAAACAGATTACATTTAAAGGAAAACTCATCAGAATAACAGAAGATTTCTCTTCACAAACCATGAAGTCAAGAACAGCATGGAGCAGAGTGCTTCAAGTCCTCCATGAAAACAAATTTCAGTCCAGGCTGCTATACCCAGCAAAACTCTCTTTCAAGTACAAGGGAGAAGTGAAATACTTTCATGACAAGGAACAACTAAAGAATTTCATGCTGTCAAAGCCAACCCTACACAGTATACTAAAAAATATTTTAGAGAGGGATCAAACTCAAGAAATGAGAACAGAAAGGTCCCACCAAATAGGGTACTCATTAAACACAGGAGAAAAAAGGGTAAACAGTTGTAAGTAAAAGTCATGTCAATTGTAAGTCAATACATTTCAATTATAACCATCAATGTAAATCGACTCAATTCTCCAATTAAAAGAAATAGACTGACAGAGTGGATAAGGAAGCAAAATCCAACATTATGCTGTATACAAGAAACACACTTAACTCATAAAGAAACTCATAGGCTAAAAGCTAAAGGATGGAAAACAATACTACATGCTCTAGCACCTCAAAAAAAAAAAAAAAAAAGCAAGGGTAGCAATCCTGTTTGCAGACAGTGTAAACATCAGACCAAGATTGTTCAAATGTAATAAAGAAGGCCACTATATATTGGGTAGGGGAAAAATTCAAG